>JADAZR010000119.1:0-90362 GCA_014872995.1 Diaporthe citrichinensis | reverse complement strand
ATAATGATATGTTTTTATATAATATAAGTATTTAAATGAGAAAGTTATATAGGAAATAGCTTATTTTGAGAGGATTTGAGATTTTGGAGCGGAGGGGGGGAACACGAGTCAAAATGACAGGGGGGGGCGGCACTTCGTTTTCCACAGACAGTGGCTGGTGAGGCTCTTCGGCCCTCGGCGACGCCAGGTTAGGACCTCGGCAATAACGAGTACTACCAAGGCAACAAGTTTCTATGCACGTACATCTATCCCTTCACACGACTTTCGCCAGCTCATTCTGCAGAGAGAGATTGACCAGCCACAATAAACAATGGGCTTGCAGATCGGTCCGTGGCGCACATGTCGAAACAAAAGTCAGTCAGAAGTTAAATCTGTGGAGGAATTGGCTCATCGCAATCAGAAAGTATGAGTTGTGTTCTCCACAGAGCAGCCCCGTGAGCAAAAAGAATTGGGGTTTCAGCCGTCCACAGACCACACAGCATACGGCGTCACGCTCCCGGGGCAAGATCAGCCGTTCCAAAAGCCATCACGGCCATACAACATGGAATAACTACTGACACCTCTACTCATCCTCCCCGTACTGAGGCCGAAGATCGAAGACGGCATCTGCTTTAGTCTTCTCAAACTCCTCATCATCATGGAAATTAGCCCTGACCTCGACTCTTCCACGTGCACGACCCATAAAGAATTCCTGTTGTGACGCAGGGAGATGCATGCGCTGCTTGTAGTTCGGATGAAAAGGGCTCTAATATACCAGACATCAGACACTCGGCCAATCTCCCCAACTCCATTGCTCGCATCATCGGTTGTAGGGCACTCACCTGGTATCCCAACCCAAGCATGATCCGATGCCTATCACTATGATTCGGCATCCCGGCATGCCACGTCCTCAGGTCCCGGATCATGATGTCCCCTCGCGCCACCTCCGGCTGCACCGGCGGCCTCACCGCGCGGCGCGCCTCCTTGGCCCCGTCCGAGATCCACGGGATGCGGTCCGCGGCGTCCTTGGGCGCCCACGTTGCGCGCGTCGCGTCGGTGACGGGCTGCTGGTCCTCGATGGTCGTGCCCGCGTGCGAGCCGAGCCAGAACTCGGTCGCGCCGTTGTCAGTGCTGAAGTCGCACAGGGGCACGTTGGCGATGATGTAGTAGGGGCACCGCGGGTGGTCGAACATGGAGTCCTTGTGCTCGTTCTGGCGCATCCCGGCCGTGTTGGCCAGGGCCGTGTTGGCTGTGAGCCAGTTCCAGATGGGCGGCTGGCCGAGGTAACTAGTGGTGGTGAAATGCTGGTGAGCTCGGGTCTCTGAGATCTCGAGGGGGGCTTTGCCGGTGTGACTTACGCGCTGGCGACTTGCAGCAGGAACGAGTTGAAGTAGACGTCTTCGTGCAGGAGGTCTTGCTGTGTCACCGGCGGCCTTTGTAAGAAGTTGGCTGGACCATGTTTTCCATTAGTTCCAATCTACGTGCGATGTCATCTGCTCAGACTTTGTGACGGGGAGAAGAGTCTCACACTTGACATCGTGGTTGAACACTTGAGTAGGGTCGGCGATCTTCTCTTCCGCCTCGTTGCACATGGCATGGTTCAGTGCATCAACGTGGCTGAAGTCTATCACACCCCTCAAAACCACCAATCCATCCTGATGCAACCCTGATAGTACTCGCTGCAGATTCCGTGGCGAGTAGACACCAGTGATTCGCTCCTTGTCCGAGGGGGCAATTGCTTGAGGTGCGTCTCCCTGTCCGACCTTCATTCTGGCGGCACAACAGGATTCTAAGTGATCAAACAGCTCGGCTGAATTTCTAATTGTCGAGTTCGATGGGTCCGATGAGTTGTTATAAGCTGAATTGCTGGCAAATTTGAGCCGTAGTATCTCAGCTCCGGCTGATATCGAGATGCGAGAAGACGCAATTCTCCGAGAGCGGGACCGGCTGAGCGGGGCATGACTTTGCCCAGGCCCAGAGGGAGTCATATCCGCACGATGTGAATGGACAGCTGCAATGTGGCTTCAGCATCTCGGCGAGTCTTTTAGGAAGCTCGTATATTCTTACTACGCACTAGATGCACTCGGCTTGGAAATGCTACTGAATTGTGTTGATCGGAAGGACTTCTTTTGGCCTAGTCTGTGCATACTGTCATCTTGGATTGTCGTCCTCCGAGATGAGGATGAGTTGAATTCCTACCAATACTTAGTTCTCATCTCTTGTGATTGAAAAAACTGAAGAATATTAGTAGCATTGGTAGAGAATGACACAAATTCCTAATGATCGCATAGTAAGTACTACATACTGTTCTGCACCAATCTGGTCGTAACAGCAAAGCCATATGCGTCGCTAAAGCTATCGTCACGTCCCAAATTGCCACTGAAACAAAATGGGCGTAGTCTTCATCAAAAGTCCCGCAGAAATCTTCGTCCACGACCTTGGTCCGTGCTGCCTCGACGTCCCAAGTCATAATGACTCCCTGGGACGAGGACACTTGGGTGCCGCAGTTTTTTCATTTTGGCAGTCTCGTCAATATGCTTGACTTTGGACTTCATCAATCATCTCCCCGTTTATGTGATTCAGGGACAACTTCAACTAATTCGTGGAAAAGCCACGGCCCGTCCTACGACGGTCACGGATCATAGCTTGGAAGATCGCTTCACACGATCTAAAGACCAGCACACAGCACACAGCACAGAAATGAAGCAATAAATTTTGCAATATCAATTCTGTTACTGGCGTTCAAACAGGCTATAGTCTGAACATATTCAAATGATTCAGCTTGCCCGCTGTGTCGGTGTACCCTCGTGGTAACCATCCAATGCTTCCCGTTTCCTACGATCTATTATGGAGTTCTTTTCAGCCAAATCGCAAGAGACAACGATTATTCCTGTGGCCAACGAGACAGTTCGAAGCTCTTCAGTTTTCTTGCATACTTTTCACGCTGACTCATTTATCCTTCATCTTACGAAGTAACCTAGTCTTCACAATGGAGCAACTATGTTCTGAAACCATTGCCAACTTCTACTCGACATGACACATCCGCTTCTTGTGAGCGCCTGTCATCAGTGGCTAAGTCTCAACTTATTATTGCTCTGTTGGTCTTATTGACACATAACATCAGTGCACGCCCAATGGCAGCACAAGGCCGACAAGAACCACTTCGACTACGAGTGCCACTGCTGCGACGAGACGTACGAGACCAGGCGTTTGCGCAAGGAGCACGAGGTCGACTACCATCACTGCTGCGCCGACTGCGACCGCGAGTTCGTGAACTTCAACAGCATCCAGCAGCACCTCCGCTCGGCCGCCCACCTCAGCGCCTCCATCGTCTGCCCCTTTTGCACGCGCGGCTTCACTACCGTCATGGGACTCGTACACCACATCGAGGGCAGCGCCTGGCCCAAGGCCAAGTTCATGAATCGGGACATCGTCTACAGCATTGTCCGCCAGAAGAATCCCTCGGCAGTCATCTCCAAGAAGCTCATCGGCTGGACCGGCTCCGACTCGTACCAGGCTACCACCAGGGCCTGGAACCCTTACGAGGGCGCCCACGAGTGCTACCTCTGCACACGCACCTTTGGCCAGCTTTCCAGCCTCAACAAGCACCTCCAGTCACCTGTTCGTACGTTAATTGCCTCTGTGGATGTGTTTTGTTTGATGGTGCTGACCCCCTGTGCAGACCAGCAGAACTTAGAAGCTGTACCACTATCCGAAATGCCCCAAGGAGTTTGTCAGCCTCGCTGCCATCGTCAACCACTTTGAGAGCGAGAATTGTGGCTACAGTCGCTTCAACACCGTGCAGAAGGGCATCAGGGGCCTGACGGATGGTAGCCGTCTGCTCGCCTTCCGCTGAGCGAGGGTGGTGTTGACGGAGTCTTTGGGTGATGACTTTCTCTTTCTCCTTCTTTCTTTTTTGTCTTCCTAACAAATGCTGCCTTAGATCGACACAAGAATATCCCAAACAAACTTGGCAAATTGGCAGTCATTGATGGGACGGTGCATTGAGTGGGGGCGTCGCCCGCCTCCGCCCGAAGCTTGTACTATTACCCTCACACAAGAGCTTGCCACGCCAACGACTGCGACGAGGTCAGCCTCGGAAAGCTACGGAAGCTGATAGATGCGGTGTTGCGCGCCCTGTTCAGACTCTCTGGGGGCCAATGTCGAGACGCCGACATATTCTCATCCGTGGAGCGTCGGTGTGTGTGCCTAGGTAATTGACCATCCCGTCTAAATCCTGTGTTGGGGGTAATGTTGGGGGTAAAAGAGGATGAGACAATTTGGTGGCCGCCAATAGAGCACATCTTCGGTAGGACAGTGAGCGCTAGACTGTCCAAGCATTTGGCCGGTGTGTCTCAGCGTCAGTTACACAGAGGCCAATCCATGGGCTTCCAGACTTGGATCGGGCTATGCATTACCAGAACCAGCTCCTTGTAATTTGTGAAGTAGCAGCGAAGGCTCGTCTAGTAGCCGACTAATTATCGAGGAGTCAAAGTCGTGGAATGGGAAATGCGCTAATTGAGAGCCTTGCAGCTAGCTGAGCCGCCAGTAAAGTAGCCTTCAACAAAGACAAAGTCAATCAATCTGTAGTCTTGGTGTAAATCGTGCCCACGCCAGTTGATCGTGGTTGCGGGCTTTCTTCCCCTCTCGTCGCTTTCTGCCAATATTCTAGCCTATGACCAACGTTCCCAATATCTGCCTGCTTTCCCCATATCCATTTGCCACCCCTGTGTGCCTGTTTCCAATCCATCGGCCCGGAGCTACCGGTACAAAGTCAAGTACGCTACCTGACCCTCTCGTGGGCTGGTAAGTTAATCCCTCTATCTCGTTGGGGACCCAAACGTATACTGTAATTTACAGTCGTCAACTGAAAGCTGTGACGTTGAATTTGCTGGCCTTGGCTCATGTTAATTATTCTCGATGCATTCTCTCGGGTGTGGCTTTGGGCAGCCATTTGGGGTATCCTCCTTCAGTGAGGGTGTTGATCGTGTTTCGCGGAATGGATTCTAGAATACGTGGGTACCTATGTTACTGGTACTTATCATCTGGACTCAGAATGTACGGTCCTCTTACCAGCAAACGCGCTGTGCAATGTGTGATCTAGCAGTAATGCTTGCTTACTAGGCGACTGAGAGATGGCTGGAAGATATGGAAGGCAAAGGCTTTATGGGACTCGTCAACAAGGTAACCACCAATAGAGTCTACAGTCCAACAAGGACAAAAAGTTGATCAATCTGTAGCCCTTGCTTCGAAACATGCCTCCGCCACAGAAACATCATCACTGTAGGGATTCTCCATCTTTGCACCGCTATCTGCCCGAAGGCCTAGTCTCTTGCTGTACCAGCGTTCCCAATACCTGCATGCTTTCCCCAACTTCGAACCCATGTCCCGCACCTTCGTGCCTGTTCCCGGAATATTGGCCCGGGGCCACGGGCACGAAGGTGAGTGCGCTGAGCGGTCCAGGGGGCTCGTAGGTGAGACCTTGCACCTGTATACCGGCACCGTGCTTGTCATTTCTCTCATATATTGGCTCGGTCTCGCCAAATTTAACAGCATGAGCCAGAAATTTGCCTCGAACGACTGGTCCGATATGTTGCTGAACGTTGTGCCCTGCTGTGTTGTGTCTATACACAGCCCTCTGCTGAGTATTTTGAGAGGGCCGGCTGCCATGGCCCATGTGATGGTTGTTGTTATGGGGAGCCTGGGGTCTCGACAAAATGAGCGCATGCTGAGTATTCTGAGGCTGCTGCCATGGCATTGTTGGCGTCGGCCAAGGCGTAGGGGACGTTTGTCCGTATGGAAGTGCATCGTGCTGGAAGTGATGTGAGAACAGTTCATCAGGACCTGGGGAAGCATGGAGACGGGGTCCGATTCAATGCGTCAAGAGAGAATCACTCACACTCAACGATGCGATGTGCAGACGGATATCGTGCAACGCCAGACAGTTGATGCTTTGCACGCGAAGTGACAAGTTTGCCTTCTTGTTCTCAAGGGTGGCAAAGAGTTCCCCAAATGATCGTTCCTTGAGGATGAAGGCGATGGAGCGATGGATTCGCCCCTTTTTCAACAAGCTGGACACGTCTTTGTGGGTGCCGATGGTGTGCAGGATGGACTGTGTCTCCCTCTGGACCTCGTCGGTGCTCAACGCGGGGTTGCTGCTGATGTCCTCGCAGAGGCCTCGCAAGTCTTCCAATTGCTCCTGATATCGTTTGAGGGACTGTGATGAACGTTTCAACTTTTTTGCCAGGTCCACGGTGGCAATAAACTGTACAAGAAACTGCGAGATCGCAGCAGCTGCTCCGAGGGATTCCATGCGAGAATCCGAAGGGGCCAGTGGCCACGATTTAACTTCTGAGAATCGCTTCCATGCCGAGTGATGGATATGCATGTCCGTATGATTATTTTGAATTTAGGATATGTGATAGAGAATACAATTCGCTCTGCCATGCCGAGCGGCCCTCTGCAGGCTTCGTTAGCCCCTGAAAATGCCTGGTCGCCCTCTCACATCCGCAGCAGTTGCACACGCAAAGCCGGGCGTCAAATATGCAACAAAATGTTGTGAGGCTGCACGACTCGGACGAAATCCACTCCTATCTTACTCTAGGAGCGGCTGATCCTGCGGTGAAACCACACTTGAGGAATGGGGGCCGTGAGAACCGCTTGCATCACCCCAAGCCGCCCCCTCCCTCCCCCTTTTCCACGACCACGACCACGACAGCTACGTTCCTGATAGGTCCTTTTGTGTCAATCATTTGGCCGCCGCAAACCGGTGGGCAAAGCCAATCTCCTGTTCTCTGAAGCTAATCGGCAAGTACCCATAGCTGCACCCGTGGCTGAGGCAAGCCGGGCCTATTTCCGCACTCAGAACATGTAGTGTCAGTATTGGAGAAACGAACGTACGTCTGAATATACCTGATGGCATGGGGGACGCGCGACAAGGTGTTCCCGGAAATATACCTGGTACTCACACGAACGTGCCCTGAAAAACGACCATGCCGATAGCTGGAAGGACCCAAATTCACCCTCATAAAGCTCACCGACCGACACGATCGTGAGGTTATCTATATTCCTCTACCTATGCCTTCCCGACAGGTCGTAAGGCAGAGTTCTAAACATCTTAATATAGCTTCAAAGTGTGACATGATTTCAGAGCGAATAATGATTCGTTCGCAGGCCGAATAGGAAAAGGAGGTGCTGTCCCTCAGGGTTCCTCACCCCGCGGGGGCCACCACTAGGCAGACGTTTTGACTGATTCAGTAGAATTGCATCAATCCTTAGCAGAGCCTCAATCGGCCCGGTAGGTACCGCTGATCTCCTGGCGGGCTGAAGACGGCGGGTGGCGTTTGATAGCTGAGTTTGCAACCCATCGTAGCTGTTGGATCACCAAATCAGTAAGTATCGATCCAAAAGTTACTGATGCTCCAACTTGTTCCAGACAAACACAAGCGGAATGGTCCTACAGCGACAACAATCTTTCACGTCGCGTGGTGAAAGACAGCGAGATGCAATCGCAGAGACCACTGGTCCCAAACCGACCCCTGGAACCCGACAGCTCAAAACAAAATCGCATTAGCAGGTACCTCTCAGTGGGAGCAGTCTTCAGAGGAAATGAGAAAGGTGGTGGCCAGCAGTTCTGTGGGCCATATTATGACAACAGCGTAGCCCATCACCACCTCCCTACGTGGGCCCGGAAGAAGAGATTCTTGATCACCTGCTCTATCGTTGCCCTCATATCTGTCTTGGGAATCATAGCCACTCCCATCGCTGTAATGATAGAGAGAAAGGGCGGAGACGGTCGTGACGGGCCCGTACAGTCCTCATGGTAATGTCCCCAGTTACCTCATCGTCTATTATCTAACAAGTCTAACCCGAGTTCAGGTCATCTACCACGTCCACCATGTGTCCTCAAGGGACAGGCCTTTGCACCGACTCGGACATTTCTGCGTCATATTCCTCGAGTACAACTGCGGACTTGACTGGGTCCACGGAACACGGCGTATCCACTTCACCGTCCGCGTCGGGAGGCCCCGTCTCGACTTCGATGGATGCAGACGCAGCCAATCCCATCACCAGTATATTGACCACCTCGGCACCCGTTGCTACCTCTGCCACCTGTCAATACAACTGCCTCAGTACGTCGTGCTTCTGGGGCTGCCCGGGCGCGGCTTGTAAGGACCTCAATGATTGTGCCGATCCCTGGCCTTGTGACACTGTTGCCGGGACGTGCTGCCACACCGGCTGCATGACGGGATGGGGGTGCTCGGGGACGTGCCTGTCGCCACTCCAATGTGTCTCTCAGACTGGCGGGTCGACATGTCAATAATACAATGCTGTCTTTCCTTTTCTCCTGTCAAGATAGCTAGATGCGTGCATTAACTTGAGGCCGGGCGACCGGCCAGATGTTGGAGTCTGGTGTTTGAGGGAGTGGGAGGTCGTCCAGAAAAAAACAAGGTTAAGGTTAAGTGAGCATCGTGTGGATCCTCCCGCTCAGGGGCTGGCTGCACCGTGAGGAC
Organism: Diaporthe citrichinensis; assembly: GCA_014872995.1. Taxonomy (NCBI): domain Eukaryota; kingdom Fungi; phylum Ascomycota; class Sordariomycetes; order Diaporthales; family Diaporthaceae; genus Diaporthe; species Diaporthe citrichinensis. The sequence goes on along the minus strand of JADAZR010000119.1, from coordinate 81,870 downwards.
CAGGCTGGCCAAACATGGCAGATTCCATAGAGCACCAAGTCCTTGGCACACAGCCCAGCTCCGCTAATCCATACCCCTACTGGCACTCTCTTCCGGGTGTTCTGCCCCTATGCACGGCAATCTTCGGGACTGCCATCGGTCGAGTGCGGGCCATTAGTGGATCACGAGTATAGACAAGTAACGCGGGGATTTTGGCACCGGCACTTTTAACCATCTAGATAGTGGCCCCTTAATACGAATTCCTCGTGTTGGTATGCTGCTAAGAAAAATGCCAACCGCGGGAAGTGGAGACTGCATGAACGCAAATAGCATCATTATGGAGAGACAACCCTCACCGGGCTGGGATGACACCTGCCACTTCGGCTTACCCACTCCGAAATGAACCCACCCCCAACATCGTGCTGGAAAGATGGGATGAACACATGCGTCCTATATAACACAGGCGCTGGCCACCTCGTGATGGAGGCTGTCCTTTTACGCGCCCATCAGCTCCCGTCGCTGAACATCTCTCGTTTTTGGTCCCGGACACCTTCCGCTCGCTTGTGAAGAATGTCGGCCGCATTGATATCGCTGGCTTGCCTGCCAGGCGCCCTTTCAGCGGTGCTTGAGCTTCCCATATGGCTGAAGAACGGCTACGTAAGTCCTACTGCACAGTACACTCACTTGAGGATGAATTTGTGCTGACGTGCAGTCCAGTCGGTAGTTGATGTGGAGGTTGGAACACCCCCTGTCACGCATACCCTGCTGTTCGACAGTGGAAGCTCGACGACTTGGATGGTTGCCGCAGAGTGCGATGGGACAGCCCTCTGCCCCAACAACAGCGGGTTCAACCGGACCGGGTACAACGAGACGACTTCGTCCACATCCAATGCCACGGGCGCGTACGGGTCGATTGAATATCTGGGAGGCGTGACGGCTGGTGTCGGCATGGAGGACGTCTTCACGTTCCCGTCAGCCCCTGACACGGTCTGGACACAGACCTTCCTGGAGGCCTTCCAGTCCTCTTGGTTCAACATCCCAGCGGACGGATTCCTGGGTCTGGCCTTCAGTACCATCTCGGACGCCAACACAACGACCCTGGTCGAGACGCTCCTGTGGTCGGGCAAGCTTGACGAGCCCCGGTTTGGCCTCTACTACGGCGTAGAGCTGGAGAGCACGGGAGACAGCGCCGGCGAGGGAAGGCTCACACTGGGTGGCTCGCATGAAGACACATACGTCGACGGTGATCTCGTTTGGACCAGCCTTTCGCTACCTGACGAGCGCGCCCAGCTGTGGCGCGTCGACATGCTGTACGCAGTCGGCACGACGCCCAACAAGACCCAGTCGACCGTGACCCTCTCGGGAGCATGGGGCGTGTTCGACACAGGAGCAGGACGAATCTCGGTGCCGGACCCGTTGATCGAGGACATCTACGCGAGCATCGGCATGAACTGGACCGCCATCACCGAGGGTGGCTACCTCCCGCTGTGCACCGAGTTTACGGACGCGTGGTCGATCGAGTTCAACATTGGCGACAGCATCAACCCAAGCACGCTCGTCCTCACGGGTGATATGCTCAAGAAGCCTGGGTTCGCGACGGGCGAGGACAAGTACTGCTGGCCGCCATTCGACCCCAGCGGCTCGGACGGGCTGTTCCTATTTGGTTCCGACTTCCTGCAAATGCACTACACGGTGCACGACTTCGGTGGGTTCGAGCCGTCGAGCTACAAGGCGAGGATCGGGATCGGCGCGTTGAAGGACGAGTACAGGCCCGAGCACATCTGAGGATTCCTGACCGCCGATATCCAGCCTACCTCTGTAATTTCTTAGGTAGTCAAAGGGTGAAATAAACGAACGGTCGATGAGCTTGCATTTAATATTCGATATCTGTGGATGTCCTGCCAGTGTAGCGTGTCCATGGAATTCGCAGTCGTGACACAATTGTCAACACCGCAGATGCGTGTTTGGCTCGTCAAAGTGGCAGTCGCACTTGGGCAGCTGGGGGAGGGGGCCACTTCCATGCAGGCGACTTGCCATCACCAACCCAACCAAACTAACCTCGAGTCCAGCTTCGAAACAAGCACACACAAAGAGAATCGCAGCACTGGCCACACCTTTTCGTCTGGACCCTCGTTACGATTTTGGAAGGGGGCGCATCGCAGCCCGTTTGCTTTCCAGCCGCAACCCACATCTGTCATCCACAGCTCCAAACGATTTCAATCCAGTCCACCGGCTCATCCGTCTCATCAGGCACCATGAATCCAGACTTTAATCATCTTCGCCATCGAGGTTGGCAAAATTCACAGTTTCATCACGCGACAGGTCCGCACTTCCAAGTGTCGCATCAAACGACCTACCATAACTTCACCCCTCCACCGCCAATGCCTCTACCGCCGCCGATACCTTTTGCAGCTTCATTGCCGATCACATACTACGACACAAACGGTTCCTACTACCACGCACCACAGCACAACGCAGTTCACAGTCCTTGGAATGTGAACATGAACAACTACGCTCCTGCCCCGCAGCAACTCCAGTCTGGGTATTATGACACCCAGTTTTCAGTACCGCCAACACAGAACAACGGCTATCATCTCCAGGACAAGTCAGACACTTCCCGTTGTTCAGTCTCTGCTGTTGATAGCAGGGTCTTTCAGCTGACACTTTCAAGTCATAATCCTGCCCATGGGGCGAACCCCTTGGACTTGTGGCAAGCGCCGCTTCCACACCACCAGGATGTGAGCGATCAGGAGAGACCACCGGCGGAGCGTCACAGTGAAGAGCCTCGAGGAAGGAAACGCCATTCACGATCCCAAAGCAGGCGCCTACAGAGTAAAGACCGAGCACACGGCGACGCACAACACCCTCCCGAGCCCTCGACACCAAAGCGAAGCTTTCCTCGAGCCGCCTCACGAAGCCGTCAAAGTCAACCGCCATCGGAAGGGATTCTACAGTCAGCCAAGCGGATATCTCGAGACTTTTTCACATCTCCTCGGAACCCTGGCCGCGACGGCAAACACGAGTCGGCAAAGTACCGATACGAGGATAAGGGTTGGATGGGCTCGCCCCGGGGTCGGAAGATACAGGAACACAGACAAGTCTCGAGGCCGACCACTCCTTCAACCAGGAAAGCCCGTCGCCCGTCGACCTCTAGAAAGCACAAGTCAAAGCCCTCTATGCAAGACAAGCGTCCTTCGCAAGCCACGTGCCCGCAGACTCCACGCCGCAGCTGTCAGGCAGAAGCACGCAATTATAGTGTCCAGCCAGTCAGCCCTACGCAAACCAGTGCTGCAGAAGATACCAGCGGTACTCGTCCACGTTCCAGTTCAGACCTGTCAGATCTTGATGGCAATAAGGAAATATCCAAGATGAATGGTTTACTCGACATATGGGACTCTACGGGAAACCCAAACTGGGAGGAAGAGACGTTTGCCTTGTGCGACCTGGAACATTGCCGCCGCTGCGGAAAGTACTACGTGCCGATGAGGACGCTCCGACATCATTGTCGTAGATAAGGTCTTGAGCAGCACAAGCAGGTACATTACGAAAGGGACCCATGTTCCTTGCGGCGTCTGATCACTTCGCGGCTCTTCTTTTTATGGGCACGGGTGGATCCGCATGGGAGGCTGACAGTATTAGTGTGACTGTAGCTCCAGTTGGAGCACCCTACAACACGGGCGGACTCACGATAGTGGTCATCTGGATACCTAGGTGTGGTTACCATAAACTTCTTGGTGTAAAACACTGAAAGGCTGCGTGGCATGAGTGCGCACAGGCGTGAGCTGAAAAAAAGTCAGGTTATAGGCGTGATGTAATACGCACGCCGCCTCCATCTACGAAAAACCAAGAGGTTCCAAAGTGACCGTAAGGCTGCCCTATCTCCCCCCGGGCCGGAGTCTGGCCGTGGCCGCCCCAGACTCCTCTGCGACTTGCAAAAGACCCCGACCCCCCGAACAGCTCTTCCTGCCCTCCAATAACTTTCTCGCCAACACCGGGACGATGCACTGCGCCGCGGCAGCCACGGGCGTGCTCCTGTGATGCCCACCTCCTATGACAGCGCCATTCGAGAATCAGAATAGCAGATAGCAGTTGGTATTCCCGTTCTCCAGCAGTTGCTGAGTAATTTTCAACTTTTTTGCCCGCCGAACTACTAGGCATTGATTACACACTGACATACATCCAAGACACAAAGTGACAAAAGATTCACGGAAAGCTTTGTCGAGAGCAACCATCATGGACAATCGGCACCCAACGCAGTCTTTCCAACCCGTTAGGGCCCCAGCAAGCATCAATTCACTCTCAACAGAGCTTTTGTGTATCATCGCACAATACCTCGCCGTCGAACCTGATGTGACCACAGGAGACCAGAAAGGACTGAGAGGACGGAATCTGTGTCCACTTTGCCTGGTGTCCAGGAGATTGTGCTCGACTACGGTACTCGCTCTGTACGAAGTCGTGTACATTACGAGGACCAAGCAATTGGAACGTTTCTTCAAGACAGTCGAGTCCCAACCCGAACTAGGACAATATGTTCGAACGCTGTCTGTCAATCTCAAAATTTGCTGGTGCAAATCGAAAGGACGAAGTTGGAACATATGTGACCAGTTGTACAGAGTCCTCAACACGACCACGAGACTGAAGACGCTGTCACTCGACCTCAAGGAATGCCCCAAATGCTTTCGGAATAGCGGCCCGGAAGACTTTGCTGCCGGAAGGCCAAATGGTAAGACACAGCCGATGAACTGCATTTCTCCCGCGACCCGGAAACTTTCAGGGAGCTCAGTGTAGCTTTGAGAACTACCTGGTTTTTTATGCTTTGGAGTGCTTTTTGACCAATGTCGCACCGGCTTTGCTTCAGAACAAGAATCAACACTGACACAATCATAGACGGTTATGACAGCTTCTACAAACGAGTAGTGGACCTCATATGGGATGAGTCACAAGCTCAACATCAAACATTTCTCCCAATTCTCAAGAAGTTCTACTTCACAAACAATGAAATACCATACATGAGTTGTGCATTCCCTGTTCTTCCGTCATTGAGAAGCATCATCTCGATAGGGGACACAGGAGCGTGGTCATTTGGCATCGGAACCCGGTATCCTAACATCACGAAACTCTCGCTGAGGAGCTCTGCCATCGTCCCACTCGACGTGGACGTCATTAGGCATTCCTTTCCGAATTTGGAGAAGTTCAGGGCTTGGACCAATCCCAAAGAGGTCAATCGCCACTATGATCCCAACGAGGTCACCTTCGCCCGTTTGGCCCGACAGAACCTAAGTGCCGCTCTGCCCAGATGGCGGCGACATCTCCGTGTGCTTGAATTAGGGCTGCACTATCTCAAAGCACCAGGGGGCGCACAGATCAACTACCCGATGCACCTGGGTCCCACGGGAGGCATCACTAGCCTGGGCGGCCTAGACAAGCTCACTGAACTGACGATCGGGATGCACTGCCTAATGTGTTACCGCGGGGGGGACACCCAGCCCAGGGCTCAGCCCCTACTTCCCACAGTGCTGCCGCCGGCTCTCGTGCACCTGCGGCTCTTCACGTGCCTCACCTGCTGGGATAACAGGATTGCCGCCCTCTCGCGATCTCCGTGGGACCAAACCTTGCCCTCGTACGCGGGCGAGTCGACGTTCACGTTCGTTGAGTCCCTTGCCACGCATGTGAGTTCCGGCACAGGGCTTCCGGGCCTCCGGGATGTCCGCCTCTACTCTCAGGCGGCGTGGTGGCTTGCCTATGGCGCAGATTACAGGACTGTGATACACTGCAAGGAGGAGCAGGGTCAGGTCTGGAACGCGGGCGGCTTCGAGGAGCGCTGTGGGATCTCGCGCTTCGAGAACCGGACGCCTGCTATCCACTTCCGCGCGTACGAGACTGCCGAGTACGGTTGTGACAAGTATCAACCTTATAATTCATGAGGTGTGTGCTTGGCGGGCTTGGGATGTGTACGGTGTTTGATGTGCGATGGTGACACCCAAGCTTGGATTGTCTGGTCTGCCGGTGACTTCGCTTGATCTGGTTCAGCTTCAGTGGGAACGGTTCAACTCTCTCCGGTGGCATCAGTTGAAGCCTTCCCAAGGGCTTACTGAAGAAGTGGGGGGGGGGGATGAACATGAGAAACACCCCAAACCAAATTTCATGTGGTGGTTGCTGTCCTCTTTCTGGATTGAGTCTTGCCCTAAGGTAGCTCTTATACTGAAGTATCCAAGCAAGAAGCCTAGTAGGGAGGACGCAGCGCGGTGAACAGCGTTCTCCTTCATTCATTGGATTTTTGAAAAGGCGAATGAAAGAGGATCATTGTCCCGTCAAGAACGTCGACCTTCCTCGCGAGATAACTGTGAAATCGCCCAGTTGATGTCACCTCGTTGGCTTGAGATGATGAAAGGCATCAGCGCATCATCATCTGCTCCGATAAGACGCTCCTATTTGTAAAGGAAGAGAGATAATCACATAATGTATCCGCGTAGCAAACATCTACCGCAGCCAAGAGGCTAGGCGAGCTTCTTATTAGCGACACCTGCCCAAAGCGGGAAGTCCAATGCCGATCAACGGACGCGCATCTGGCATTGCGCGATCTCTGCAAGTATTGTGGTGATAGCTAGGTAAATGCGGAAGTCATGATATAAAGCGGATAGGCTGCCGCTGGATTTGCCGGAATGGTTTGGTTTATCGTCGAGTAAGTATCCTGACCGGAAATCTCAACTCACCAGCCCGGCAAGATGAAGATCACCTCCGACGTCCTCCGCCTCACCACCGCAGCGATGGGCCTGCTCGCCGCGACAGCCCACGCGCAGAACTCGTCCACCATCGGGCCCGAGACGGGCTCCCTCGTCGTCGTGGGCGGCGGATCCCTCAGCGACAGCATCTACCAGCGCGTCATCGACCTCGCGGGCGGCAGCGGGCCCGCCTCCTCGATCGTGGTGATCCCCACCGCGGACGGCGCCGAATCATATGACCAGGACGCGGCCGGGGCTGCCGCGTTCAGGCGCCTCGGCGCGGGGAATGTCACGGTGCTGCATACTTACGATCCGGCTGTCGCGGACACGGAGGAGTTTGTCGCGCCGCTGCTGGCCGCGACAGGGGTGTGGTTCGGCGGGGGGCGGCAGTGGCGCCTGGTCGATGCGTATGCGGGCACGAGGTCCGAGGCGGAATTCAAAGCTGTCCTTGAGCGCGGCGGTGTCATCGGAGGTTCAAGCGCCGGTGCAAGCATCCAGGGGAGTTTCCTCGCGCGCGGAGACACGGCGAACAACCAGATAATGGTCGGGGATCACCAGGTCGGGTTTGGATATCTGAAGAACACGGCAATCGACCAGCATGTCCTGGTCAGGAACCGCGTGTTCGACCTGTTCGACATCCTCAAGGTCAGGCCTGAGCTGCTCGCGTTCGGCATCGATGAGAACACTGCGCTGGTTGTCTCCGGGAATGATGCTGAGATCATCGGGGTGAGCTACGTCGCCGTCTACGATGGCGGGTTCTGGTCGAGGGAGGGGAGCGAGCTCAAGAACCTGCCTGATTCGTCTTCTATATTTTACTACTTGAGGAATGGTGATCGGTACGATCTTGGGGCGCGAAAGGTGGTCGAGCCCACTGAGTAGGAATTACTCAGCGTACAGAGATATCCTGCACACAGCAGGGTCTAAGCAATTCACCCACGTTCCATCTGCTAGTCACCTCGCTTGCTCCCGAGTGATTGTCTCCTACATGATCCTACATGAATATTGTGCTGTTTTTGGGAAGTCTTTCGTGAGCAGCATGGCGCCATCCTCTAGTGCGTGACGAGAGGAGCATTATACTTGCGGGACAAGAAAAGCCAAGATTTCTCGAGAACCGATGCGGCAGGTACATATGTGCGCTGACGGCTACAATAGTTTCCCCTCATGTTATCGATGATGACCGTTTCGACACGGCTAATTAAACCATGCAGAGAAGTAGGCGGGACGCTTTTGCATGAACTGTCCAGGTATATGAAGTATAATTAACTCAACCTGACCTGCACCCCAAGATTACAAGTATTGGCTCCCCTTCTTCACTGGCGACCAGATTTGAGCTTACATACAGCATCAAGCTGTGTAGCAATTGCTCTCTCTCACGATGCGTTTCTCAAGCCTCCTTTGGACATGTTCGAGTCTCGGTTCCATCGTGTTAGGCCATGCACAGGCCAGCAAGGGGCAATATGAAGGACACCAGGTCCTCCGTGTCAAGACGGAGGGCCGGCCAAATGCAGTGCTGAAGAGGCTTGCCAGCATATCTTTGGAGCCGTGGAAGGAGGAGACCGTGGGCAGCCACTTTGATGTTGTCGTACCCCCCGAAAAACAGGCCGAATTCGAATCTCTCAAATTCAGGAGCACCGTTCTTCATGCGAACCTTGGAGAGTCCATTGCTGCGGAGTCCGCTTCACAAAGCACTTGGAAGAGACAGGCGGACGATCTCTCGTGGTACGACACGTACCACCCATATGAGGAGCACATTCAATATTTTGAGGACCTCCAGACGCTGTTTCCAAACAATTCTGAATTGATCTCATCTGGTACATCCTACGAGGGCCGGGACCTCTTTGGTATTCACCTGTGGGGTGACGGGGGCCCGGGAAAGCCTGCAGTCCTATATCACGGTACTGTGCATGCTCGGGAATGGATCACAACCTTGGTGAGAGGTCTTCATATCTTCTCACAGTGCTTGTGGCTGACGTGACTCACTTAGACCGTTGAGTATCTCACGCTGCAGCTCATCAACGGCTACAAAGGGGGCGACAACGATACTCGCACTGTTCTAGACAGCTTTGACTTCTATATCATCCCGATAGTCAACCCCGACGGTAAGTAGAAAGGAGCATCTATCATCGAAGCCTTGCACCAAGCTCACGCACAGCAGGGTTCGTGTACACTCAAACCACCGAACGACTATGGCGTAAGAACCGCCAGCCCGGCCCGGCAAACTCGACCTGCGTAGGGCGTGACATCAACAGGAACTGGGAGTTCGCCTGGAACCCGACATCAAGCGGCGCCTCAGCCGACCCGTGCGGGCAGACGTACGGCGGGGAGGCGCCGTCGGACTCGCCCGAGAACAAGGGGCTCGACGGCCTGGTGCGCGAGCTGCGCGACACGGTCGGCATCAAGCTGTACATCGACTGGCACAGCTACGGGCAGTACTTCCTGTTCCCCTACGGCTACAACGAGACCATCTACCTGCCGCAGTTGGGCAAGTGGAGCAGGACGGGCTCCCTGATGAGCGAGGAGATCCGCGACAGCTCGGACCGGAGGACGACCTTCACGTTTGGGCCCGGCGGTGCGATCCTCTACCGCTCTGTGGGCAACTCGCGTGATCATGTGTATGCCATTGGAGGGGCGGACTTCTCGTGGACGATTGAGTTGCCCGACACCGGGGACTTTGGCTTCGTGCTGCCGCCTGAGCAGATTCGGCCGACTGTCGAGGAGCAGTGGGCTGGCCAAAAAGTGCTGTACAGTCTTCTCAACGAGGTCTTCTTTGACGATGAAGGCCCCGCATGAAGCAGAATATGTTAGTTGCAATAGATCCAGGACAGGATGAGTCTTTATCGAAGCAGATAAATTGGGAAGTTGAGATTAGATATTGTTGTCTACGCCTAGATATGACATGCCATGCCTACGTGGGCGTCTACGATTTAAGATAATTCTCATATTTCACCCGCTGCGTGAAGACTGACCGGAATCATGAAGCCAATCTACCTACTTATACAGCTCAACTGTGACAATTTTAGTATCAACCAAGGACGACATACCGGCGGCATATCTAGCAATTCATCGTCCAATGCAAATGCTTTGGTTGTGATCCATATTCGCTCAAGATATCTGGCTCTGACGCTGGTGCATCTGTGTCTCAGCACTAGCTATTTTGCTTCTGCTCCTCAGTTCCAAGAGTTATGAAGGCTCAGAGTGTGCTGTATGAGCCCGTCTTAACATCAGCTTGTGACAGCTTAAAGATCGAAGAGGTAGATAGGCACTCATACCACTTTTACGAGAGCATAGACACAGGCACCTAACGAAAGAGTCGCCGTGTTATAGCTCAAAGTTAGACAATGTCACACGAAATTCAACCATGGCATGATATACCGAAGACTAAACCCAGCACCTCAAACAAACAAATGTGTTACCGCTACGAGACTCATAAGACAAATCTTCACCTTGATGGTTTTGATGTCACTGGTTCGTGAGATGAGAGGTTTGTTTTTGTGAGTAGGAGGCTTCTGGACTTGACTGTGAGATATGATTAGACGGGATACATGATGATCCCAGATAGTGTGAAATATCATGAAGACATATTAAATAATGATATAATTAGGTGGTACTCTGGTTTACTCAGGCGTCGGAGTCATACTAAGCTATTCCGTTGACATTATGTGCTCCCGCGAGCACAAAGAAAATCCTCCGCAGTTCGATCTCACCACGATCTCCATCCTCGCGTCAGCGCCTCCTCATAAGGCTCGTTCAACTGCTCATCCTTGAGCAGCAGCATGTCGTACATCCTGCCCTGCACCGTCCCGGAGCCGTCGTACTCCTCCGGGTCCGGGCACACGGGCAGCCTCTGCGTCGCCGTCTGCGCGACTATCTCGAGCGTCTCGTCCAGCGGCTCCCCACCGCCCTCCAGCTCGATCTCCTCCGGGGTGCTGGCGGGGCGGAACTGCACGAAGACCAGGTCGTCGCCCTCGGGCCAGTCGGGCTCATCGCAGATGAAGAGCACGTCATGGTGGCATACCGTCGGCGGGCGCAGGTAAGACGGCACCAGGCCCGGGAGGCGCTGCCTGGTGGTGGAGGCGGCGATCTCGCTGGTGGTGCTGCCCCTCCAGCCTATCGGGTTCCGCAGGGCCTCGGTCTGCTCGGTGTAGAGGCCCCTGGAGGACTTCTCGGCGTCGTAGTGCTTCTTGCAGTGCTCGACGGTGGCCCAGGGCGCAAAGTAGACGTCCAGGCGGTAGGCGTTTGTCTCGGGGGCGTAGCTGGACTCGGACAGGGCCCTGAGGAGGTCCGCGGCGTCGAAGAGGTCGGGCGATGAGGTGTCCGGGCATGTGACGTAGATGGCGAAGCTGTACAGGGGGGGCAGGGGCTGGTCCGAGGGCGCCCAGAAGACCATCAGCGAGACGTTGTTGGCGTGGTCGCGGAACGGGATCTCGTGGATCTTTATGCACCGACTCATCTTTGGCGGCCGGGTGCCATTGACTGGGGGCGTGTCAGGGAGCACATGTGCGAGGGCATCCCGAGGTCACAGGTGAGATCAGACCTGTCATTGTCTGTTCCTTAAGTAGATAGCTGGGCTGATGTGCTTAGGCCGTGCAGCTCTAGCTGCTAGGAGCTGCACGTGACTTCCAAGGCTCTTTTCCTCCCTAGGTACAGGTCGCACCGCAGGATCGACATGCAAGACGTCCGCTTCTTGCCAATGGGACAACGTGCTGTTGGGAATGTTCCATCCGAGTGTCCTCGGAAAAGACACAGGCCTGCTTCTTCCCGGTCTGAAGACCGTAATATTTGCGGACTGCGGGCCGCGTCTCCTCCATTTGCATTCCGCTCTCCCAGACCCCTGGATATGGGCGTATGCACGCAAATGGTAATGCTTATGTCTGGGCCAGCCTCGACAGCTGAGCTACCGCTTGATGTTTGCCACAATCTCTCCACCTGATCATCCTGCTTCGTTTCATTGTGGAAGGGAGGCTTCAGGTTTTCTCCAGTTCCCTTATCACGTCTCACATTGCTGACTTGGACCCCTCAGGTACTTCTCTCTTCCCCACACAAGACCATCTGGGTTACCGCGGAACAATTTAACTGTCTCACCTCGTTATCCTTTGCCCAGGCTCGGTGTGGTATGGCAAGATCTACCGATGTCCACATCTCGCCATTCCCGCGATGGACACCGAGACCTGGTATGCGGTCCGAATCAAGTATGAATGAGATACACTGTGCCGAAATCACAGCATCTCAAGACATCAACGGACTGTCCATTTGTGGCCCTCTAATTCCTTCTGCTTGTCACCCCTGTTCTGACCACGCGTCGCCAAGTATGAAGTAATGAAGAATTTCCCCACGAAAGCGCCCCCGCAATCTCAAATTGGTAGAGCTGGCGTTGTTGAATACATTCGTGCCGTCAGAAGGAGCCTAACCCTTTCTGTCATTTGATCATGTTTGTTGTGACAATATTGGAGAACAATTGCTAGGGTTCGCATTCACAGGTTACACCAATCCTTCGGAATCTAAGCAGGCATTTGAAGCGAATTTTATTGGTTCCCAAGAGATGAGTTCAGCTGAACCACGAGCCTCTCAAGATGAAATACCGGTATATCACTTTCCGAGAATTCCCCTTCAAAAAGCCACTGTCAGTGCTTTTCAAGCCAATCTCTCCACAATCGGTTTTCTAGCCTGACATGGCGTAGTCATATGAACATCCGGCTACCTCAAATTCTACGATACATCTAGACAATATGATAGTATTATCTATGCCCATGCTCGCAATTTTAAAGCTTGGATGTTTGCTCGGGAGAAAGCACGCCGTCTTGTGGATCGAACAAGGGGCTCAGGAGCTCACGAAAGGTGAGCAACGTGAATATCACGCCCGGGAGAAATCATAAAAGTACTCATTCGTCATGACAGCTACTACATACTACTGAATACATAATAATACCCATTAACATATCGAATGCGACACCACGACATGGATATTTATACAAGGCCCGTGCCATACCTTCTCGGTGGCACGAACTTCGACGCACCACATCGCCAAGCCATCGACACCATGGATGCCGCTTTTGTAGGCGCTATCGACCTCATAAGATCTAACTCCATGTCACCCAGCTTCACCGGTCTGCTTGAAGATCGACAATACATTGAAATCTCCGCTTATCTAGCCCGGTCTGTAGACGCAAATCAATAACCTAAGATAGGTCGAGGTACTATATAAGTATCCTGTGGCTGCAGGGAGACATGGAAGCTACCGCGGGCCACACTCTGTATTCATCTGCGGTCACACTTGTGCTCAACTTGCTTCAGCAAGAAATCCAACTCTCCCACCTGTCACGGCCCATGAGCGTCTACGCATGGCTATCTGATGACCTCTTCAAACAAGAAGCAAGCGACACCACGTGGGACGTGGGGTCGTTCTCTTTTGTTATCCCTCGGAGGAAAGGAGGGGGTTTCACCCTCACCACCCTCGTGCTGATCACAGACATGGTTATCCCACCCCTCCTCGTCACGAAGAGAGCATCCACTGCTGAGCACTGCGCTGCCCATCGGCCTCATAATCCTGCTTGATGAGCTTCCAACTCTCCAGGGCCAGATGGCCATAGGAATGCTTCTACACAGTCAGGCAGTCACGCTGAAGGGAATGCAAGGCAGCCAGACGGGCATTCCGTTCAGGACCAAGACAACGCTCGGCGAGGTCGCCCTCGTCACACCTCATCGAACCTCGCCCACCCCGGCTTGATGTACTTCCACATTTGTCGAGTTGGGCAATACCAACGCCTGATGACTCATTAAGTAGCCACGTAGCAGCCGCCGCCACGATCGCGCAGGCTGAGACACTGGGCCATGCCATCAGATCCGACCGAGGAACCTGCGGGCGACGAACGACCAGCGCGCACACCCTGGCCTGAAGCTCGACGGGCCCGGCCTCCGTCGTCAAGTCGTCAGGCGTGTGCACGCAAGGCTTGTACGAAGGCCGTCCGCCTGGAGCGGGCCTCCTACGACTACTCAGTGGCGATACATCGCGACCACCAGACCGCCTTAGTGTACGTCTCCTTCGCCATTTTAATAGCAATATATCATCCGCCTGGCCCTGGACAATGGCGCTGAGAAGCTGCTACCATGTATCAGTCGTGGAAAAGTGTTTTGAGGATGCCCGCCTGACCAGCGTTGGTCAGAGCTTGGTGATTGAGGCCTTCTATATCCTCCCGAGGTCGCCCTCGTGGGTGTCCTAACTTGCCGCTTCTTTCCTTCCAGGCCATTGGTGCTGGATGATGGATGCCGCGATGGGGTAATTCTCCAAGCCCGCAAGACCCGTGGTAAGGACCTAGGCAGTCACGCAGCGGCGTTCGAGAGCAGATATAGCGCGGAGCTCTGACTGCTGCATCGCGTGTTCGACATAGCGTTTAATCTGTCTACTAGTCAATTGAGTTGGCTTCGGGCAATCTGCTTGTTGTTGAGAATGCGCAAGCGCCTGTTTAGGTTAGGTAGCTGCGTTGTGTGTCAGATTCAGCAGTCCGCTGGTTGCGAGCGGACAGCCGGGCAGCTCAAAACTATAAAGCCGGGAGTGAACCAACCCTCTGAAAGAGTGTATTGCTTGTCACGTATCTAGAAAATCATACAGACGATGTACTTAAATATTTCATATGTACGGGCGTACCTTGGCCACTTCAGAAATACTCCTCAGTTGCGAGTTGACCTTTTGAGAACATGCTCACACGAGGCAAGTCAGATAGACAACTGGTTTCGAGAATGACAAGAGTCTCCTTGGAATTACCATGGATGTGCCCATTGTCCTTCCTCATTTGATACCGCGAGTCCTAATTTGATCATAGCCAGAGTCGACCACAACGCCATCAAGCATTAATGATACTGTGCGCATTGCTGAAGTCTAACGAATAAAGTGGCTGCAGCTTGACTGAGGCGCACCAGTGGTGTTCTTTACCGTGGTCAGACTCGCTCCATTTTATGAGGACGACCTAGCCCACACCGTTATACACAGGGCGGGACACGTCTCGGATTTCCGTGGCATATGGAAAAGAAGCAATGTTAAGACTCGGATCCGAACGGTGCGGAGGCTGGAGAGCCGCCTCATTCGAGGACGCGGCCCCGGGTGTCGTTGCTGAGATGGTCCATGTCTACAATATAGTGGCGACTACTGCGCTCGGGCCGGAGTCAATTTTGGCAAAGCGTGCGATCCTTGCGTAGTTTAGGCCAGGATCGGTTACCGAGCTGCACCACTTGGTGCTCAGTCATCATCAAAGGACCCGGCCCATCTGATCGGGTACCTCGGGTTGCGGGTCGGTAACGGGAGGTGCCCAAAAGGACCCTCGCAGAGGAATAGTCGGCGCAGGCCGACGTTGGGATGCGATTGATTGGCTGAGGCCGTTCGCTGTTTGGAAATTGGCACGATGTAGCGCTGGTCGGGCAGCGTGGTAACGGAGTGAAACGAGAGCATTCGAGGGACTGGACGAAGAAGCACTGGACGCGCTCGGAAGACGGGACGAGACGTGGACGGACGGAACAGTTGAACCATGGACGCGGTACCGTCCGAACAAGATGGGTCAGAGGTATTGGACTGCGGGTAAGAAAGCCGGGGGATGACAACCTAAAGTCGACAGACTTAGAGTTTTGATTAAACCTTGGAATACTACGTAGATATCGAATTTTGTGCAACGGAGCCAACGTATCTTTAGGCAGTTTGAGGCAAGGCGAGGTACGGCCAGCAACTGCCAGATATTGCCAAGGCGAGATCGAATTCTCCGCCCTCCGAGCCGGGCTGTAACCTGACATATGTAGAAGGTCGGTCTGCCAGATCTCGCAGATTTGAGTGGCTGGCACATGACTGTTCGGGTCGCCATCGTAGGGGGGATGCCTGGTTGGGAACATAGCCGACGGTAGTGGTGGCTCCATAGTACACAAGTGGCCCCCCAGCTCCTTCCCCTTCCCCGGATTTATGAATGGGGGGGACGGAAGGAGGTGCGACGGGAGCTGTTCAGGAAGGGCAGTCGAGGGACGCCCTTGTGATGGGATGGAACGGGGAGCAGAGGCCGGTGCATATTTGGAGGTACGTATCCCCTGCTGCCCCACCCCCGCCCATGCATCCCCACCTCCACTTCCCACTTGGGAGGATTTTTAAGGTTCGACTGAGGGCAAGTACCAAGGTACTTTGAAACGGTCAGGCCCTTCCCGCCGTGGCCGTCCGCTCACCCCCCCAGTTTCTCGGGCTTCGTTTGGCTCTGCTCTCCTCTTTGACGCGGCATTACCGAGCACACACTTTCGGCCTCGAGTTGCCCTGTCTTGAGCCTGGATGATCTGAAGTAACTGGCGCATCCAGTTGGATTGGATTGGACTGGATTGGATTGCAGCGGACCGGACTGGACTGGGTCCTGGGTGGATTCAAGCTGCTTACGTGCGCAGGTGTCAACATCCACTCGCCGCCGTTGGAAACCAGATCTCAGGCCGACCTCAAAGCCGAACCTCGATCCAGTTGACCTCGCCCGCACAGGAACTGTCGTCCCACGCCACAAGCCCACCCCACGGCAAAGCTTCCGATTCAGCTCGGACCGGCTACGTACACGCAGCTTGACTCTTGACTCGATTTGACTCGACTCGGCTCGACTCGAACTCGACACTGGCCCATTGTCCCAGGCCGACCTAGCATGGCCCAGCCCAGCTAACGACTTCTGGTAGACCCGACGGCCGGATTTGACGCGTCCGCTACACGTGTGAGGGGACCTCAGTACTGTGCCTGTCTCTGTCTGTCTGTATGCCTGCCTGTCTTCCCGAGGTTGTGCCCCCGAATCCACCTCACCTCTACTGGAGCTGGCGTTCTTGCTCAGCCTCATGATCCATCTATCCACCCAGCATTGCTTGAGACAAGCCCCATCATCCTGCTATTAGTCTATTAGACTCGATGACCAGGCAGGACGGATTGCCCAAGCCGTAGTCAGGCGAAGCTGCTTGCTTGCCCTGCCCTGCCCTGGCTCTACGTCTACATCCCTGAAACTTTTCTCGATTCGTCTTCCCCATCACTATCCATCGTCTTCGCCTCGCATCGGCCCTCACTTCTTCACCCCGGATCTCGTTATCGGACGCACCAGATCCACACCCGCGTCCAATGGATCGCCCCAAGGCTTCAGCCGACTCCGTCACTGTCAAGCCGGAGCAGCAGTCCCCTCCTATAAACTCCACCAGCGTCAACGCCAACGGCAACTCCTCCGCCCACACCCCGGACCTCTCTCTTGTCACGGCCCTCTCCCCGAGCCAGAGCCAGAATGGCCAGACCAACGGACCCCAGAGTGCGTCCCCACTCAACGAGCAGCGTGCTTCCAAGATAGCCGCCTGCCTGTCCTGTCGCAGGAGCAAGGTTCGCTGCGAGAAGGGCGTCGACCCCGTCCGCTGCCGTCGCTGCGCACAGACCGGCTCCGAATGTGTTCGCCCGACCTTCAACGTTGGGAGGAGGAAAGGTGTCAAGAAGTGAGCCACCATGCCAGGCCCTTACCTACTTCGTACTGATGCTGACCAAAACTTCAGCAAACGCAAGGGCCTGGAGAAGGCCCTCTTCCAGGTAGAGGAGGCTATCCGAAGAGCAGGGCCCGGCGTGCAAGGCGCCGACGCAGGCAAGGCCATCAATGAACTTAAGGCTTTGATAGCAGCTGGCCAGGGTGCCCACCTAAACAGCTCCGGGGACAGCAACAAGCGGCCTCGTCTCAGCACCGCAGCCTCTAGCGAGCTGCAGGACTCGTCGTCCGAGGAGGAGGAAAGCCCGAGGCCGCGCAAGGATACCCACCGCCGCCGCACATCGACCTTCTCCCATCACCCGGTGAAGCCCGAGGAGCGGCTTGCCGTCGACGATGCCGAAAACCCACTGCAGCTGCTGGCCAGGGCGTCCAACCTGCATTTATCCCCCGTTTCTAGTCACAGCCAGTCGCCCGGGACAGCGGCCTCCCAGGCCCCAGCGAGCGTTGTCGTCGAGGAGAACGACCCCGAGATGAGATACGTCGAGAGCTTCTTCGGGACAGTCCACTTCAACGTCGATCAGGGGGAAGGCTACGACCCAATCGAATTGGGCCTGGTGACGGAGGATGAGGCCGAGAGGCTCTTCGACTTGTAAGTGACGCCCCTTGAGAGGTTACTTGGCTGCTGCTGACATCCGCCCTTCCAGTTTCCATAGAAACCTTGCCCACACACGCTGGGGTCTAGATCCCGTCATCTACACCGTGCCATGGACACGGTCTCGTTCCTCGTTCCTTTTTACATCCATCATGGCCGCCGCCGCCTTGTTCATCGAGTCTGCCGGCGCTCTATCAAAACGGTTGTCCAATCATTGTAGGTGGCTTACGAATAAGGTCATCGAGAAACGGCACAGATCTACAGAGATCGTTCTGGCTTTCATGATCAATGTCCCTTGGATGGGCCCAGGCGTGCACAGCACCGACGATGAGACATGCTGGTACGTCTCATTGGCAACGACTATTGCCATAGATCTACAGAATTCCAAGGTATCAATGCCAATGGAGGCATTCAAAAACGGCGTCTCCGGAGACCTGGCGAGGCAGGACTGCATGGACCCGGAGCTTGCCCTGAGGCTAGGCGGGTTCAAGAGCGTCGATCCCAACTCAGAGCTTGGGCGGAGGCTCGTACGACGGAGGGAACGATGTTGGATTGCCCTCTTTGTTCTCGAACGAGGAATGTGTCTGGCGCGTGGCCGACCCTCCACCCTTCCAATGACACCGCTGATTAGGAAATGTGATCGATGGCACATATCGGACATAGCAGACCCTATGGATGGGCACCTGGTATCTATGGCCGTATTACGGCGGGACTTGGATGACCTGTTCGCCACGATCCGATCTTTATGTGATGGAGCCAAAAGCGGGCTGACAGACGGATCTCTCATTGCCCAGTCGTGAGTAACCGCCAACCCCAGAGCCGACTCCGCGGCTTTCGACTGACTTTGCAAAGGATTCAGAGCACGGTCGACAAATTCTTTGAGCAGTGGCACCTTGAGTGGGGTATGACTCTTGGTGGCACAGGACCTCGTGAGCCCTCCTTGTTATATCATCCTTCGATTGTCGCTGACTTTTGTAGAACACCGCCTACCTCCCTATGTGGAGGTGCTTGTAACGCACACCCGTCTTTCAATCTATAGCAGCGTCATAAACCACCCTACCGCACCACTCGAAGTGCGCCATTTCTTTAGGACGGCCGGCCTCTCGGCAGCCTTGAATGTGATGCGTGCTGCGGTTCAGGGCGAGTCCCAGCTTTTCTCGATGCCCAACAACACCGCCATAATGGTGTCATTCGCGGCTTGTTTCGCCCTGAAGCTGAGCACACAAATGTCTGGAGGGAATAGCAACAGCGTACTAGCGCCAAGCGTGAGGACACTGATCGAGGAGACAGCCGACATGATGGAGAAGATCGGAAACATCACAAAGCACCGACAGGGTATGGGGCGGCTCTACGGAAGGTACCTGAGGCTCCTTGTGAAGAAAGAAGCCAGTGCTGTAGAGACCGCAGGTCCTTCGCGGCACGGACAAGGTACACCACGGCCAGCGGCAGCGTACACCGAGTCTGCACGCCAAGCAGCGGGCGGTGTTGCCTTTTCACACCAATCCAACACACGGACGGGATCGGGGGCCGGCCTGAACCAGGGCGGATTCGCCATCCCTCAGCCACCATCAGCGGGCCTGACTGCGGCGTATGACACGCCGGGTTGGTCGTCCCACCCGTCAGATCTGTTCCAGTTCTCGGCCATGAGCGATGATCAAATCGTCGAGGCGCTCAACAGAACAGGGGGCGAGTTCGACCCAGGTGGGTTCGGCAGTGGCATGGGCGGGATTGGGGCAAACGGCGGCGGGAGTGGGTTCACCTGGGAGGATGCGACCAACTTCGATTATATGTTGAACTGGAACAACCTGCCAGACTACGGGCTCTAAGAAGGAGGCTGGCTGTATAGTGGACGTGGGCCACTGTGTAATAAAACTGCCTGGCGATGAAAGATGTGCCGTTGCTGCTGGACTGTTCGCGTTTTCTTGAGCAAGGGATCCGCATGAAATCTTGCATATAGCACATGCATGGTATATTATATTCGACACAATGCATTTAGTCTGGAACGACAAATCCAAAAGTGAAAAACCTCCCACACGGTACCGCCCGTACACCGTTAAGCCAAACGCAGAATCTATGCCGAGCAAACGCCACGACCACCACGCATGTATACATGCGTGCGTGCATATGAGATAGAACAGGTCGAAAGTCGCCTCACAGAGGACACGCAGGCAGGAACCTCAGACTTTGATCTCCACGGACGGGGCGCCGACTGCCCTCCAGTTGACCAGGTCCTGCAGCTTCTCCATGAAGACGAACGTCAAAATCGTGTGCGGGCTATGGATAGGAATGGGGGTCGTCAGCCCAACGATACAATCCATCATCAGCCAGGGAGTTTCTGCCACTCACGTCAGGCGCAACCACGCGGGCGTCCAGCCCTTCATTAGGAACAGGGGGCCCTCGTTGCGCAGCCCCTGGGTTGTTATCTGGAGGAGGCTCTGCTTTGTTGTCAGCTGAGTTTCAGCTCGTCTACTGCACCATGGATGCCGGAGAGGACTAATTAAGTCGAAGAGGTGGAAACTCACCGATGAGCCGCCGCCGGCCTTGCTCGCGGCCTGGACGCGGCTCTTGAGCACGTCGGCGGGTGCGCAGATGGTGGTGGCCACGGTGCCGGCGACGAGGCTGGACAGCATGTGCGTCTTGACGTCGTCCTGCAGCGAGGTATTTGCCAGGAGGGCGCGCTTGGCGGCGGTATACCTGGAGGATTTGTTAGTCAGGAGTGATCTTGACCCCTTTCCCATCCCGGAATCAAGAATCAACCGGCCCTGTCTGTCTCACACAATCGACGACAAAGAACCTGGACTCGCGGGTTCATGCCAACACAAGGAGACAACTCACGGCGCAATCTGCCCAATGTTCATCAGAACGCTCCGCACGACCGTGGGGCCCAGCCCACGAGCGAAGGTGCCCAGCCCCTCGTCTCGCGCGATGCGCCACAGCCCGCGGATGGCATCCGGGTGGTTCGCCCGCTCCGAGGGCGGCTTGGCACCATCGGCGCACATGCGCACCAGGATGACCTCTGCCGGGTTGCCGATGACGCCCGCGAGGCCGCCGGCCAGGCCCGCGGCGCCGATGGTGCTCCAGAAGGAGAGCTGCCCAGTTGGGGATTTTGATTTCAGGTGCTGGGCGAGCAGATTGTACAGGCCGAAGCGGGCGGTGGAATAGGTCGACTGGCGGAGGATAGAGGCTGAGAGGCCAGTCCAGAGGGAGGGGATTCCTGGTGGCGGGTTGAGTATTTCTTTCTGTTGAGGGTCGGATGGTCAAAAGATAGGGGGCTCACCGTCTCGGAGCGCAAAGGTGGAAAGTGTCTTGAGCATGGGGGCTCGCGTGTGCATTACTTGCATGCGGCTTTGCTTCCTCTGTCAGTCCGTGTTCTTGTTTGGTCTAGCGTGGCAGAACAGACTGCCATGTCTGCTTACTATTTTGTCTGGTCCAGTGGGTGTGCTGCATGAGGCTATCGTCAGTTCACATTCGCCATACTGCTGCTCTTGGCATTGGGGTTGACAACTCACTGAAGCACACGGCCATCGAGGCAGCGGCACCACTGGCGTCAACGAAATTAGCATATGTTGTTATCCAAGGCTACCCAATCTTGACTCCTGGCGCAAACTCACCCGAGCCACCAGGGCTGCTTCTGTTGCTCTCTCTGTGATTTGCTCATGGTCTTCTTACGCTCACGATGGCTCCAGTTCAGATCATGTCATGTCAGGTCGGGACAGGACAGACCCCTGACGTGAGAAATAACATTATTGTCACCCATTCCTACGGTTATCTGTTCCTAGACCGTCTACTTCAGACGCCGGCCCATGTATCACAGCCTCCAGTCGGTTCTTACAAGTAGATACAGAGCGGATGGTCCGACTCGCCCGAGGCCCGGCCCGACACAATCTCGGCCGTGTTCCACCCCACTGTGACCCAGCCACGAATCCCCAGCAGGCCCCTAAGCACCAGCTCCGCGGCTTTTCCGGCCGGTGGTTTTTCTGCCACCCGCACCTTCATGTGCCAGTTCCGGGCCAGAGGCCCCCACAGCAGCTGTTCAGCTCCTCCAGGAGCACATGGCCCCCCACCTCGCTGCCGTTGTCGCTGCCGCGTCGGCCCAACGGCGTGCGACGAGACGATGATGCAACCAAGGCGGATGCCAGAACATCGTGCCATTCTCGGCCCTTTCTTGGCTCGCTCAATTGACCTGTTTCCTTGTGCTTATCCGTGTTCCTACGCTCACACTTTTATTATATGATTAAGTAGGCTACTACCCTAGGTACTCGCAAGAAGCCGAGCCTGTCTGACAAGGGCGAGCAAAACCCAATTGGAGAAGAGCAGTCGCACCTGAACGACTCCGAGCATCTGCCGAGGCAGCTTCAACACCAAAGAGCCAGAGCTCACGACACTTACACACACGACAAATATACACAACACTTACAGCACACCATGTCGAAGCTCTCCCCCGCCCTCAAGGAGCTCGTCAATGCGCCCTTCTCCCGCCCAGGGCCGGCGAAGGCCCCAATCGGCATTTCCAAGATCTACGAGCGCATCGCCAGCGAGGCGCACTCCAAGAACCTGGGCCCAAGGCCATGGATTGTCCTCTCCGTACGCCGTCCACCACCCCATGCCCCCCCTCCTTCTTCCAGTGACACACACCATACTGACCTGTGACCCTTTTTTCCCACCACTCCAGTCAGCAGCAACATTCACCCTCAACTCCCCAGACTCCCTAGCAGTCCTCCAGTCCACAGCCTCCAACCCGTCCGCGAAGACCTACCGGCCCCTCGCCCCCGTCCCGGCAGCCGAGCTCATCCGCGAGGTCGGGCTCAAGTGCATCTCCTTCAACGGCATCCCCCGCTCGATAAACAGCCTGGGCGCCTTCCGGGCCGGCTTACCGCGGGACGTCCAAGACAAACTCGAGACGCGTGCCTCGCGGCTCATCACGCCCGAGAACCTAGCCCAACGAAGGAAGGCCGGGTTCGCCCTCTGGAAGAGCGTCTACGACCCCTTCGACGAGAAGCTCACCGCCCGCCTGGCCGACTCGCATCCGGACCTGCCCGTGCACATCCACGGCAGCCACTACGCGCCGCTGCTGTCGAACCCGGAGGGCGTGGACCGCGGCGGGCTGGCGGAGGTGGGCAGGGTGCTGACGAGCCTTGTCGCGATCGCGTGCCTGCGCGCGCAGACGGGCGTGGGCCCCCAGGTGCTGTCGCATGTCTTTGGGCTGCGCAAGGCGGTGCAGCAGGGGATTCATGTGCGCGAGGCGGAGAGCGATGCCGAGAGGGAGGGGATCGAGTGGCTCGCTGGGGACGAGGGAGGGGAGTGGGTGCTGAGGAGCGTGGATGGGATTGTTGAGGCCATTGGGAATAATTTCGCGGCGAAGTTGTAAATGTTCTTTGTCTGGGGTTGAAGGAATAGATCACCTGTAGATAGATCACATGTTGAGAATACATATGCATCTGCATCCTGCCATGGCTCACTTGATCTTGCTCTGGTATTCTCTGGTTTTGCAGTTTTATTTGCTCTATATGCACCTTGACTATCCACAATAATTACGCCGACTCCAAGCAACATAATCCGAAAAGAAAAAAAACCAAATGCGTTATATACAAAGAACTGTCGCAAAGAGCTCGCACTAAATATCTACCACCCTACTCCATAACCTGCAGGTCATCAGCAACGACGAACTTGGCATCCGTCTTGGCCCTGATCTCCTCGACCTCAACCTCAGGCGCGATCTCAGTGAGCGTGAGCACGCCAGCCTCGCGGTCGACCTGGAATACACAGAGGTCGGTGATGATCGTGCTGACGACGTTGGCGCCCGTCAGCGGCAGGGTGCACAGCTGGACGATCTTGGAGGTGCCGTCCTTGGCGACGTGCTCGGTGGTGACGACGATCTTGGTCTTTTCCGGGTTCGACACCAGGTCCATGGCCCCGCCCATGCCCTTGAACACCTTGCCCGGGATCATGAAGTTGGCCAGGTCGCCTGACGCCGACACCTGCAGCGCCCCCAGGATCGACACGTCCACGTGCCCGCCGCGGATCATGGTGAAGGACTCGGACGAGTCGAAGGTCGCTGCGCCGGGGAGGAGGGTTACTGTCTCCTTGCCTGCGTTTATGATGTCTCTGGAAACGGGTGATTGCTTGTGTTAGTCGCTTGTCACGCTACAAAAATAGGAAGCGGGTGTCAAAGGGAGACGACTTACGGGTCGACCTCGTCCTTGGTCGGGTACGGACCCATGCCCAGAATGCCGTTCTCGCTCTGCAGCCACACCTTGCGGCCCTCAGGCACGAAGCTGGGCGCGAGCGTCGGCAGGCCCACGCCCAGGTTAACGTAGAAGCCGTCCTTGAGCTCCTTGGCCGCGCGCCGCGCGATGCGGTTGCGCTTCTCCTGCGCGGGGCTCGCCGCCACAGCACTACCGTCGGCGCCCTCCTCCTCGCGCAGCTTGAGGATGTCGATCTGCTTCTCGGCCGTGGCGGGGACGATGCGGTCGACAAAGATGCCCGGCACGTCGACGTCGTTGGGGTCGATCTCGCCGACCTCGACGATGTGCTCGGCCTCGACGATGGTCAGGCGCGCCGCCTTGGCCATGATAGGGCCGAAGGCCTTGGTCGTGTAGCGGAAGACGCAGTTGCCCGCCTTGTCCGCCTTCCACGCGCGCAGGATCGCCACGTCGCCGGGGAGCGCCGTCTCCATCAGGTACGTCTTGCCGCCGAAGATGCGCGTCTCGCGCGGACGGCCGCCCTCTAGCACCTTGCCTGAGGGGGAGAGCCGCACGGGGATCTTGCCGTCCTGGAGGAGGGAGTCTGTGGGGGAAGCCATGTCAGATTATCACCAGATGTACAAGGGTCATGCGTTGAACCAAATGTGGTCGCTTTACTCACGAGCACCGGTGGCAGTGAAGAAGGCCGGGATGCCAGCGCCCGCACTGCGGATCCTCTCAGCCAGGGTGCCCTGGGGACACAGCTCGATGGCGATGTCGCCGGTCAGGTACTTCTTCTCGAGGACCTTGTTGCTGCCCAGATAGCTGAGGACCAGGCGGTTGACCTGGCCCTCCTTGGTCAGCACCGACAAGCCGCCCTTGCCCTCGACGCCGGCGTTGTTGGACACGGCCGTCAGCGAGTGCAGGCTATCCTTGCCCCGGCGGTGCAGGGCGGTGATGAGCGTCTCCGCCACGCCGCAGAGGCCGAAGCCCGACGACAGGATGGTGGAGCCGGACTTGACGTCGGCCACCGCGGCGTCGGCGTCCCGAAACAACTTGGACCCGCCGCGGGTGGGCGCCGGCGCCTTGCTGTCTGAGGAGGGGCTGGGGTCGGCAGAGCGGCGGGCTGTCGAGGACGAGAACAGGCGGCGCGAGGATACTGCTGCCGTGGACGAGGCAAGGGCGACTGTGCCATTGTTCCTCCTCAGGCAGTTATAACGGCCAAGACATAATGGCGCTGCTGCTGCTGGGGCTTGTCTTGCTGGTTGCGCCGAAGCGAGGAGGGAGGGCATTGAGCGCCGCAGCTGGCGTGTTGTCGCAGCCATGTTTGACGGTGTTGCTGGTGATGCCTGCAGTCAATTGACAGAAAAAGACACTCGAACGCAACAAGGCAAAGACGATTAAATCAACAAATAAATGAACAAGCAATCTTTGGCCACGGACAGGGTCCTGGCTGTGGTGACTGTATCGGTCGGGCGGCATTCGGCTTCTCCATCTTCAGCGCGCCGGAACAGCCCGTTGATCAATGGTCTCAATGGTTCATCATGGAGGCCGAGCCTCGGCGTTATCCTGACGTCAACCGGTCGGGGGACAGAACAAGCACCGCTCAGGGTCAGGGTCAGGGTTATGCCAGGGTCCACTCCTCTGCCTGTTGGTGCCAGTGTAAGCACCTCGCTTCAGGGTCCAAGTTGTTATGACCAAGAGGAAACACTGGGCAAGAGAAAAGAAGAGAGAGAAGAGAGAGCATTGAGCCGACTCTGAAAAAGGAATGTCGGAAATATTTTTTACTGTGGCAGACATTCAATCTATACCTGCACGCCACAATGTTTCTGATAAAAAGGTGGCGTCTCTGCCTCTGCCTCTGGTTTTGTTTCTCTGGCACCTCTGTCTCTCACCGTATAACAACAACAGGCGAGTCAAGTCACACAGACGGTCAAGACCGTTCTCCAACTAGCCAGTCCTACTCCAGTCCCGATCCCCTGGCGCTGGATCAGGTCCATTACCCCAAACCGGTTTAGATCCGGAAAAGGAGTCAGGACAAAGGCGCCCCCCTCACGAGGAGCACAGCTGACGAATGCCGGATAAGCAAATTCTTATTATCTTCAGTGGATATCGAACAGGACAGCTGCGGGGGCCCAGCAGCGATGGATTGCGGGGAAGTGGGCTCAGTGTGTGGGTTTCCTGGGGAAAAGCTTGGTGCTGACAAGCTTCCTTAGGCCTGGGGGACGGGACTTGGCCCCACGCCCCCGAACTACGGACGCCTTTCCCCCTTCCAATCCTTCCACTCGGCTACTCAATATGGCTTACCACTGGCTGGCTGATGATTTCCTTCACTGCAACCATCCATCCGTCACGTCTTTCCTGTGTTCGGTCTAATTTCTGTGGTTACGCGTAGACTATCTAGTCTATTTATCTTTATCTTGGCCCTTACTGTTTCTGCAATAGATTTTGAACTCCAGAGTTATACCTCCCGCGCTAATTTTGTTCGTCTAATCGATATTCAAACCTGCCATTTGTTGTTAGACTCTCAAGATGAAGCCCTCGTCCCTGACGGATGTCGACGTCGATAACGACGTCGACAAGCCCTCGGACGCCGTCATCGAGGACTCCCGCCTCCACCACGAAAATCACGCCCGCCTGACCAAAGCCATCCTTTTCAAGACAGATACCCGCGTCCTGCCCATCCTCGCCCTGCTGTTCCTGTGCTCCTTCCTTGACAGGACAAATGTCGGCAACGCAAAGATCATCGGCCTCGAGGAGGACCTCGGCATCTCCAACCTGCAGTACAACCAGGGCCTTGCCGTCTTCTATGCCACTTATATTGCGAGGTCAGTCGCTGATTGGCACCCTGTATTGCTTACCATCCACATCCATATCATCTGTCCCATGCGGCTCTATGTCTCACAGCAGAGAACTCGCATCACGGAGAGCTATCATGGGGCGCATCACCTCGCTGTCCCCAATAACATATTGCGAAACAAGTAGCTGACCATGCGCCAAAACACAGCGAGCTCCCCTCCAACCTGATTCTCAAGCGCCTGACCCCCCGTGTCTGGCTGGCCTCCCTGGCCTGCGCCTGGGGGACGGTGACGATGTGCCTGGGCTTCGTGCGCAACTACGGCTCCTTCGTCGCCGTCCGCGCGATCCTAGGCGCGACTGAGGGCGGCCTGCTCCCCGGTATGGTGCTGTACCTCTCGGGCCTGTATACCCGAGGCGAGATGGCCCTGCGCATCGGCATCTTCTACACTGCCGCCTCACTGTCGGGCGCCTTTGGCGGCCTGCTTGCCCGCGGGCTGTCCGCCATCGGGCCTCGCGGAGGTCTTGAGGGGTGGCGGTGGATCTTTATCATCGAAGGATTACTTACCGTCGTGTGCGGTGCCATCTCGTACTTCTTCCTTGCTAGTAATCTGCACACGGCATCTTTCCTCACCCCGGAGGAGCGCGAGTTCGCCGCGAAGCGGCTGTCGGGGGAGCTTTCCAATGGGGAGAGGTTCAAGTAAGTTGTTTTATGTCTCTTTGTCTTGTTGTACAAGTTGAGTTTTCATTCAAATGAAATAGTTTGCTAAATGATGTCTGGCAGCCCGAATCTTGAAAGGGAAGAGAAGTTCAGGTGGTCCGAGGTCAAGAGGGGGGTCTTCAATATCCAGCTCTGGCTCACTGCCACCGCTTACTTTGCCATTCTCTCCGGGCTGTACTCCTTCGGTCTATTCCTACCGACTATCATTAACGACATGCACATCACTTCCGACCCAAACCAGACCCAGCTTTGGTCCGTCATCCCCTATGCAGTCGCCACGCCCGTAACAGGTGAGTTCAATCCTCCTTTCCTACTGCTCTGTCCATCCTACCATACGGCACACCAGCTGACATGCGTCTTTGCTTTTGAAACGAATAGTCTTCATCGCCTTCCTCTCTGATCGCCTTAAGCTGCGCGGAACGATTATGCTCTTTACCCTCCCAATTGCCATTGCTGGCTACGCCGTCATCGCCAATGTCGCCTCGGCCCACGTCCGCTTCGGCATGACCTGCCTCATGGCGATCGGCATGTATGCTAGTGTCCCCTGTGTGCTGGTCTGGAACTCGAACAACTCAGCTGGCCACTACAAGCGTGCCACGACGTCCGCCCTACAGCTCGCTATCGCCAACGCCGGGGGTTTCGTCGCCAGTGAGTCTTCCTCTCTCTACCATCTCCTTATCTGTGATCTTTAGCGCCTGCGGATACATTTTCAAGTACTGCGGGTGCTTTCATGTGACATTTTGGGCGTCGCCTGCTGACACCACCTCTTCAATCTAGCTTTCATCTATCCCAAGGAGCAGGGCCCGCTGTACCACAAGGGCCACTCGGTGATTCTCGGCCTGTTGTGCTACGCATGGGTGGCCGTCCTGGCGAACGTGCTGTACTGCAAGAAGGTAAATAGGGACAAGCAGGCCGGCAAGTACGCCGAGTTTGAGGGGAGCGGTGACGATAGGGATCCGCGATTTAAGATGATATTGTAAAAGCGTAAGCATGATTGTGATCTTGCGGCAAGAAATGAGATTTGCATTGAAATTACTTGTTATTACTGACTGTGTCGGTGGAAATCTCGAATGACAATTGGATTTCACATAGCGTCGGTGCAATCCATTGGGATTGACCCTGTTGTCAGCTCGATGGTGACTTGTTCTTTCAGTCTAAGGGCATGGCTCTGGACTGGGCCTTCACACGCACGGTGGATTGTGCAATTTAAGTAACTTCCTTATTGTACTCGGGCTGCTGAACACATTGACCAATTTAAGAACCGGTTTAGGGATAGCGAGAAAGCAGCACAAGAAGCGATGGCAGTGAATGGGGCTACGTACCCTGCGTCCATCTTCAACAAGGGTGTCTTGTGGGACCCTTCTGCACTCGGAACTTAGCCATACGCCCACTTCGAAAACAAACAGTCGCACTATTGCCACGCAGATCCAGTCGGCTCTGTCACAAGGCCAGTATTCGCCTAATCTTTATTTCTAAGCGATTTGGTTCAGTACTCCTTTACTCTGTATGATTGATACACAAGCGAGTGATATAGGTATGATCCACCACATGTGCAAGACTGGGTAATTAAAAACTTACTACATAGACAGTCTACAACATATAGTTACTGACACATAGTGCCAAGCCGCCGCCCGAGCGTTACTCGCAAGAAACTCAAGCTGCTTTAAATAGACTCCTTGGCCCTCGACTATTCTTCTTCTCCCAAGGACTTACCATCCCGACATCTGCCCACTTCCCGCACCCATTCCCTCCGCGGAGCCCATAAGTGCTCATCACAAAGGCCATATTCCTGCAAGCACGGAGGCCTTACATGTATGAAAGCCCGTTGACTGGTGTGCGGGAGCTCGCAGTCCCGCACTACGGGAGAGCTCGCGCGGCTGCAACGTCGAAGCGGGGAACTACTACTAGCCAAGCAGGTATTTTGCTTCTCGAGGCTGTCCGCGGACACTCCTAAGTGTGGCTTGATTGATTGGGCAATGGCTTGTGAATATTCTCCTGAGAGTCGTCCACTCAAGGCTTACCTGTCAACTGTCAATTCATCATATGACATGAGGTTGCTGACGTGGGGCGTTGCTGGCCGAGCCTATCCCCTCACCACCATTGATCGCAGGCTGGATCGTGAATTGACTGCGGAACACTACGACCTTACATCCGGGCACGTGTTATGCTTCTTTCTACCGAGCGATTGAGTTTATGACCCCTCTCAAGTCCCGAGCACCCAGTCCATGGCAACTATCAGGGTCTGTTCGGAAGGCTACAAGAAGAAGATGCTATCGCCAGTGGAAGTTGTCGGCCCTGTTTCATTGGGTGTCACTCCGCACCTGGGCTCACAGCTCAAAGTAGCACTCATATAAATGAAGGACCAGGGCCCGTGGAACCTACCTGTCCACCGGCTCCGTTATTCCCGCTTGAGTCTTTCTCCAGTGAAGCCATGACTTAGACAGATGGTGGTACCCAAGAGCTCCGAACTCTGACCCCGCCTTCCGGAGGCATTTCCAGAACGGGATAGACAGGTGGCATCGTCAAGCCCGCCTCGAAGCCAATGTCTTGGTCACAGGTCGGCACGAAGTGCAACATGCCTCGACGACTCGGCCGTGCGTTGGTCATGAACACTGCAATGGGTCTACGATTCGATGTCATCTGGAGATCCGCGGGCGCCGCTTCAACAGGATGAAGGGAATGGGATATATCTATAAATTTGAGAGGATGTCGAGATATTTGAAGAGGATACCGGAAAGATCGAAAACTTCCATCCCTCATCAAATCAAACAGCCAACCCAGACAGCTTTAACAACACAACCATCAACATGCAGTTCTCCAAGATCGTCATGACCGGCCTCCTGGGCTTCGCCCTCGGCAGCCCAGTGGAAAGGCGCACTGCCGCCGAGATCGAGGCTGACATCGCCACCGTCAGCTCGGACCTGACCTCCTTCAACACGGCCATCAACGCCTTCACCGGCTCCCTGATCCAGGCGCTCTCCCTGCTGACCAGCTACAACTCCCTGGCCTCGGCCATCACCACCGCCACCTCCGAGGTCACCTCCACCGGCGCCCTGGCCGCCGCTGACTCGGCCACCATCTACGCCGACGTGAACAGCCTGACTGCCCAGATCACTGACACGCTCAGCGATGCTACTGCCAAGGTTGGGCTCACTCCCTAGAAAGGTGTTGGCAATGTGGTTCTCGAAGCTTACAATGTGTCCCTCGTAGCAATCTGTCGTCGCGTCTTCCGGCTATACGAGCTCCGTCTGCTCGGCCTTGACGACGTTGTCTGTGAGTTTCGACCCTTTGCAACTCTGCCTCGCGATTTGTTGTTAGCTGGGATACTGATGTGGTCTAGTCCGACGCGGATGCATTTTTCACTGCCCTCGAAGGCACTAGTAAGTCCTTTTCACACGTTTTAAGCAATTACTTAGTGCTGATACTTCGTAGTCAACTCTGCCTACACCAGCCAGGTCGATGCTCTTCAGGCTACAGTGGCCTCTGGCTTCGCGAGCACTATTTCCGCGTACGGATGTTAAATTGTGAACGTTTTGTCAAGGTTCATGAGAACGAGTGTCTGATTTGCTGTTGCTGGCCAATGAACTTGGAGAATTTCCACAGGCTTCTGGAGGAGCTTTCTTGTCACTCTGTGATCCTTCACATGTTCGTAATCAATCAACAGGATTTGCCATTCTCGAAGCGCATGATAACATACTTGAAACGACTTGACAAGGAAATGGAATGATTGTCCGTATATTCCTCCAAGATCCCAACCCGATGACGGCACTACTTCTTTTTGTTCTTCCCCATAAGAGCCTTGAATTTCAGATATTCCTTGAAATCAGCACTACTATTCTCATCTTCGTCCACATCCACTCCGGCGTCCAAACGAGCAATACCTCCTTCGGCCACAGGCTTAATGTTGCCGTCCTCGTCATCACTACTCTCAGTCTCCGAATCATCGCTACTTTCACTTTCTGAGTCCGTCACAGCCGGAGGTGCAGTACGAGAAGAAGACGCTTTAGGCAGAGGTTTCAGCGACGAAGGCCGCATGATCTCGGCCTCGGGGTAGTAATCGTTCCGCCATTGGTCCCTTATGGCAATTTCGTCATCTCCACCTTGGAGAGTCCTCTTGAGATAACGATCGAATTCTTTTGACCCTTCGGCTACGGTCTCGAAATGTTTCTTTCCAAGTACAGGTATTGGCTGGCCGGCCTTCAAATGGGCGGCTTCGTGCTCCACAAGCGCGATGGCCGTCTGGCAGGCGTTGCGTATTTGCCTGTTGAGTTGTCAGAAAGAATATATGGGATGACGAGAAACACAAGAAAGTGATTATCAATGGCACTGACCTCCCATTCCAGGTACTGTACTTCTCCTTCTGAAGTCGTCGATAGTGTCGCGACGCAAATTTCAGGATCTCCTTCTGCTTGATCTTGAACTGTGTGACACCGATCCTCTTCTGCTCATCGCGAGCTCGCTTGAGAAAGACCTCGTATAACTTCACTGTGGTATCGAGATCGATCCGTGGGTAATATAGGCTCAACTGGATTCGTGATTTGAACGCTGGATCGATGCTACCCACGCGGTTGGTTGTCAAAAATAGAATGCCGGCATAGTATTCCAAGCTGCGTAGGAATACACTGGTGACAGCGTTGCGCCTTAGATCAGTCTTGTTCCGTTTTGCAAGGAAGATGTCTGCTTCATCGAGCAGGAGGACGCAGCCCCATTTGTAGGCCAGCAGGAAATTATGGTGAAGGTTATCCTCAACCTCCATGGCTGACTCTCCGATATCCCCACATGTAATGGGAAACAGTGGCCTCTTGGTCCTGTCCGCCACGCACTCAGCCGTCGATGTCTTCCCAACTCCTAGTAACAATTTAGAATCTTTGGATGTATCTCTAGACGAGGGAAAGGATATCAAGAGTGACGTGTGTCTTACCTGGCTCGCCGTGCAGCAGAATAATTAATCCAGCTCCCTTTCCTCTCACCAAGTCCAATGCGGGACCGACTGAGTGAGGGCCTTGCGCCGGACTTGTCCTCGCGTTCTCGTGTGTTTCCACAAGAGCCACTATGGTCTGCTTGTGACTTGAAGAGAACATGAGTTCGTCAAAGTTGTTGTCAAATTGCACCTCCGAAAGGTCTCCAGTATTCAATGTCACCCACTGGCGACTGCGCAACACGAAAGCATGCACCCACTTTGGGAGCAATATAATGTCCTCTTGCTTCAAGTCTTCAGCTCTCCGAGGCCGGAGCAGCCCACCGAGATCTGAATTTGAAGCATTGATCCAGGGGTGCTTCATAGTCAAGTCTTTGAAGACGTAGTCCGACCCACAATGGCCTTCGTGATCAGGCCTGTGGTGACAGGCTGCCGGCATTCGCGTCTCGCGTTCGTCGAACTCGGTAAAATCATCAACTGAGACTCTCCTGCGGAGTTGCCAATCAGGCTCGTTATTGATAGCCAAGGTAACATCCACGATGACTTGAGTATCGAGTTGCTGAGGTGGTTCGTCTATTGTTTTGCCCCGGAACATGTGGTGAGAAAACGGTACACGCGTTAAGTCCAAGTATCTCTGCCCCTGTGTCTCGAACTCCCGGTAGCGAACTTTCCAGTCTTGGTCGAACTTGAGCGGGAAAACCTCCAGAGACATGATAGGCCTGCGACCGTGGTATTTTCGGATCAAGAACTTCTTCAAAACTGGCACGTAGTCTGTCCCGTCGAAACACAAGCTGCAGCAATCTACCATAAACCCTCCCACTCCCAGAGATGCTTGCGTTTGACTTCCATGGTCTTCGGGTAGCATTCGCCGTACCAAAGGTTCTCTGCCGCCGGTGAAGTTGACCACTCGAAAGGCTTGGGCTTTGCTGTTGGGGCTGATGACCGTATCTCCAACTTCGAACAGATGCCACAGGTCACCGTACTCGATCTCAGTCGCTGTGCCTTCTTTGATTGCGCTACGCAGATCGAAAGTCGGCTTGAGGTCCACGTCAAGAAACTCCACAAGCAGTTTCAGTTCCCGTAGCAGATCTTCGTGCTTGAATTCAACTGAAGCCGATGCAAAGTGTCAGGACGGTGGGGGAAAATAGAGAGAAGCCCTTCAGACCATGCGGTGCGTAAAGGCCCACGATGACCAATTACGGAGGTAATACTCACAGTCTTCCAACACCCGTGTCTCGGCCACTCCACCGCTCGCGTCCTCCTGTCGGGCTGGCTTCCACAAATCATGGATGTTGTGGACACTGTCCCGTATTTCCTTTTCGTAAGCGACAAAGAGCTTCCATGGTCTTAAAAGTATGGTTGTAGCAGATTTAGTTCGATGCGGCGTGAGTTCTCGTTCGCTGGGCCAGAAGTTATAGTTGGAAAGAGTTTCCTGGCAGACCTTTTCAAGAGTCTTCACAAGTGGAGCGTATCGTATCCGCAACCTTTCCGGTGTCTGTTGACGGGTCTGCTGACGAACGCTGGTCGAGTGGCTGGCTGTATGTTGATCTGGATCAGGCGTAGTCGATGTGCCATTCTCTGCCACAAGTATTTCCAGTGACGCTTGCTCGCGAGAGGAAATCCCCAGTGACTGCGGGGTCAGGAGGAATTCGCCATGTGAGGATTGCTTGATGAACGATTTGTATGTAGGAACCTGCTGCCTTGCCACGCTGAGCTGAAATCCATCTGGTTTGTTATGAAATTGAGCTTCTAGTTTCCGAATCTGCTGTTCCATTTGCGTGACTCTCATCTCGGTGAAGGACAAATGTAGAACCGCCTGTTTGGATCGTCGCCTCAGATCGCCAGTTTTCTTCTCCTTTTCCAAAAGTCGATGGCCTATGCTGCTATACTGCGCGGTTTGGGCCTTATGTCCAGTAGTCAGTTGTGTATTCACAAATACCGGACTACAAGATGGATCATTGTTCAAACCTTGCTTTCGACGGTATCCCAAGTTTCGCCCGGTCCATCTTCAACCGCATTCTCCAGCAGGTCCGCCGCGGCGGCCTCTTCCGTATCGACCGGAGTGGCACATTGTGTTTCATCAGGAGGTATCGCCATGTCTCCGGGCACTCGATGACCAGTAGGGCTGGTTTCGGGCCCACGAAAGGGTGATTGTGTACACGGAGAAGACGTCTGCAGAGGCTGCTCCGAAATCCCTAACCCCATATCCGCAACTTGATGATTCATTGTGAAGTGACGAAAACCCGTGGACTGAGACTCTTCGAGGCTCTAAACTGTGACGAAATATGCCGAGCCAGCCAAATTATGGGTCCTTTGGTCTTGCAAGTGTTGTAATCCCGTCTCTGGCGCGGCTCTCGAGTGTAGTTACGGAGACAGAACAAGAAGAAAAGTTATACTCTCCGGAGTAGCATGGTGCTCATCAATATCGTCACAACTTGCCGGGTTAACCACATGCATGGAAGAGGTGTGGGTACGGGAGAGGCGGGGTATGAAAGGGTGTGGTATGACAAGACTGATCTATTGCTAGTAGTCCCACAAACATCTGCAAATAGCCTGGTGCAGACAAGCCTCACTTAATGTAATTCACACACATTGTCCACACCGAGGTAGCACAAGGTAGCACGAAGTGGCACCATCGGCATGACTGCAGATGCAGCTTACCAAAGCCACAGAGGCACTTGTTTGAATTAATGGGACCAAGTCGCTGGCGCTTCCCAGTTTGAAACAAGCTGGAATGGTTCATCGCCCAGGGCAGCGAAGGCATAGTTGTTTCTCGACACAGTTGTTTGCGCAGTCCCATGTAGACGAGGAAAATGGATTCGCAGCAAGACCTCGAACGAGAGGACTTCATTATGCGCCGTCCTCGCGCACCTCCAACGAATGCTGCAGTATTCACGGAAATCAACGACACTACGCTCGATGGCCTGGCATCTGTATATATAGAAAGCCTCGACCGTTTTGGTTCTGTGGCGGAAGCCAGGAAGCAAGATCAAATCAAGTTAGGTCATCCCGAGCGCGCCAAATCACCCGTTTGTTACAAAAGTCGGCCTAATGTGTTTTCTTTTCCGGTAGTACTGAGATGTGGAAGGAAGCCGACGAGGAAGTCAATCAGCTGTTCGACTTGATAGTCCAGGTCAACATGAAGATGGACAAAAAGACTCCCAGCAGCCACCATCAGAGAACTAGCCTGAACTTGCGACAATGCACCTGGGAACAAGTCATGGGAGAGGTTCAGTCCCTGGCAACGCGATGGTCGACGAGCCCGAAGAAATCATCAAAGATGATGAGATATCTGGAAAAGTTGGGACAGAATTCGGACGCCTTCAAGTCCTGGCTCGAGTTGCTGCCGGCAGGTGATTATGGTTCCAGGTATCTAAGTGCTTCTTGCTCATCTGGACTTATTTGGGCATCAATTAACGCTAATTTCATATCCAGCATATGTGGTGTTTTCACAATTGCGATCGGGGTGCGTTACAATCTCATGCGTATTTTCTTAGTCCGGCGGGTTTCCACTACCTGATGTGATCAAGACGGATAAATGACTGACATTATTCAGGCTGCTGGTGCCTTCTCAAAGGTAGAAGCCGTCATCCTCGAAACACTCGCTGAAATTCCTGAGATAATGGATGACGCCAAAAGGTACATCGACATATACGGCCGATGTCGAGACCAGCTTTTGGAGAAGAAGACTTTCCAGCTCTACTCGTCTATACTCAAGGCCTTGAACCATATCATGCAGTTTTTTGTAGATAGTTCATGGAGTACGTTAGACTGAGCAATCCAATGACCAGTTCATGTCATGAAATGAGTGCTGAACAACATTATTACAGACAAGGTCTATCAGCCAATTCTCAAGCAGTCATCCTACAAAAGCAAGCTGCTCGAAAGCTGCCAAGACATCAAACTAAGAGTAAGTCGCGTCAAGAACGAGGCCAATATCTGCATGCAGAGACGCATATCCGACCTCAATCGGGAAATTCACCTCCATACCGGTGTTTTAAGTGATTCGAGCGAGAAAATCGACCGGACTCTCGCTATATTGACAAATTTGTATTACAAACTGTTTCTCAGCTCTGAATCTCGATTCATTCCTATTCATGGACAGCAAGGTAAGTTTTGCCTAGCCCGTCTCAATGCTAGGGGGCAGATAGGACCTAATATGGGCGATGTCAGATTATGTTGCCCAGGACATACAAGCAACCAAGAACAACAAGCTAGTGGAAGGAAAACGTGAACGTAAGTGGGGTTTCTTATTCTCGTTTCCGTGAACTCTGTACAACAATGACTGATCCTCAACTGCCAAGGCGACTCGGAACGAGCGAAAGACTTGCTAGACGTACTGAGATACAACCCCGATGTTGTCCTGATAGACACCGAGAGATGTTTGAGCCTTGGAGCCGCACTGGCTGAGGGTGGCAAGGCCAGAGCGGCCGCCCTCGTCGACAACCCCACATTCAAAGACTTCATGACAAAAACGAACTCATCTAGTGTCCTTCTCGTCAACGGGAACGAAGACCTGTCTAGCGCAGAAGGGATCTCGCCTCTCAGCCTCGTGGCAGCCAGACTCGCCCAGATATCTGAGGAGAATGAGACCAGCCAGAGCCTCACCCTGAGATATTTCTGTGCCGAGCACAGCCTCTACGGCACGGAGCATCAAAAATCGTCCGCTGCAGAGACCATGATGGCCAGTCTCACAGGCCAGCTCGTTAGCCACATGTTGAGCCGGTCTGTTGAGGTAGACCTCTCCTTTCTGGCACCAGAGAATTGGGCCGTCCCCGGAAATCTCAGTCTCAAGGTGATATGCACCGTCTTCTTCGAGCTTGTGAAGCAGCTGCCGTCGAAGACGATTCTTCTCTGCATTCTGGACGAGGTTTCCTTGTACGAAACAGGTGTTTCAAAGCAAGATACGGATGCGGTAGTCAGGCGATTGATCCGACTCGTAGAGGCGAGTGATGAGATCATTTTCAAGCTGTTGGTCACTTGTCGGGGCCGAGCTTTGGGCATCGGCCAGTACTTTACGGGGCATACACTGGATCTCGATGAAGAGGTTGAAGTAGAGGACTCTTCAACGTGGCGAATTGCTAGCATGAGACTCAAACCTTGATCTCCAAGAGGGAAATTTCACGATTTCAGATGGCGTCGACAATCAAGAAGGAAAGAATAATGATTGTTCCCAGATTTTAATCTTCGCTTTTTTGCGTTAGAGAAGCAAGGAGCCCTATCAACGCAGCGACGAGGGCATGCAATTCAAACAAGGGCCATTTCAATGTTCGTACCTGGTTACCGTCTGAATGCTTTCGATGACGCCTAGTAATGTCTGTACCTGTCTTCGCCTCTTCCTCTTGACTTTAAAATTACACACGAAAATCTCCATCAGTCAATACCATGATCGCCATGGCTAGGCTCATCTCCAGGCTCTCTTGCGTAGCTAGGAGACTAGTCTGGCGGGGGAATTCCAATATGCAGAGCAAGTCTGGGGATTTACAAGTATTCTGCGTCACTATTGGTACTTATTTGAGATCATCGATTCCATGGTTTTATTATGATCAACCGCCAGTGAAGATGCGCGGGGCGAGACCCCATTTACATTGGTGGAAGCAGCGGTCGCAATCCATCGAGTAAATCTGTGGTGCCATGAAAAGCCTCGCCATCCGGCTCGACGTCAATAAGACCACCTTTGTTTAGTGCATCATTTGCCTTGGTCAATAGCTCCGCAAGGCTCGCGCTCATAGCATGCTCCAATCCCTTCTTCCATTGCCCTCGAGGCGCCACCTCCACTTCGATCTTCCGTCCCAGCAACTGGCTCAATGCTGCTGCTACATCGTCGACGCTACAGCGCCGCGGTCCTTCAGCGTGTATGACCTCCAATTCTCTGTCTTTAATAGGTCGCAATAAAATGCCGGCTGCAATTTTGCCGACATCAGGCGCGGACACAATAGGAGGCAGCTTGGAGGTTGAGATCGGGAAACTCGTAAGGGTACCAGATGCGATAGCTGCTGGAATAGCGCGGTTCCAATTCTGCATATGTTCTGCAGAGTGCAGTATCACTTTATGGCCTTTGAGGTGGCTTATGCGTGTCTCAAGAGTGGCACACATCGTTGGCATTCCAATGTCAAAACCGACGTGCGCACCATAGTCAGAGATGGCCGGCACTCGTTTCGGTCGGGCCTTCTCAAGCGCGGACACAATGCTCTCTATAGCATTGCGCATTTCCTGTGCTCCGTCTTTTGCCTGTGGCGATGGTGGAACGATGACTTGGACGGTTTCTGCACCCGCTATTGCTTTAGCGAGAGCCTCAGCATCATGCAGGTCAGCTATTGCGATGTCGCACCCAATGCCACTCAGAAGAGCTGCCTTCGAATCATCACGAAGGACGGCTCTGACTGGCACATTTTCTTCTCGCAAAGCTAAGCAAGTGGCATAGCCAACTTTTCCAGCTGCTCCGATGATGGCGAACATGTTGTCTCTGTTATGAGGCAAGGGCTTGGTGTCGAGTGACGTGAAGATATATTGAAGGTTTCAAGGTCCGTATGCAATGATTCTCATTCCAATGCTGGGAGCTGCAGACTAATATGCCGGCGATTTGGGAATGTCTCACAGATCTCGTCGCCGGATGAGTCGCTAGTGGACAGAACCATCCGGATGATCCGTTCCAATGAAGCTCCACGCTGGGGATCATTCACACTTAAGGCTGGTTTCGCTCTTAGTCTTTATACATATCAAGCTATATGTGGTCCTTTCATATAATAGTAAATACTAAAACCTAGTATTAAAAAAATGATGTTAGGTTGAGGAGTGAGGTAGTGACTTACGGCTCGGGCGGGTTCTGCGATAAAATTGAAGGGGAATCTCAGTCACAAGACAGCAAGCGCCTTTTCACGAAGTTTAGCGACGCAGCCATGGCTCGCGCAGTGCTTACGTCTCACGCCGAACCCGTGCTGCACGACGGTTGCTTGGAGGCAAACTTCAAGGAGAAACGCATACAATCTCAGCAATAACATCATCGGCATTGATATTGGGACGGAGTCCTAGGAAGCTGTTATCTTCAGGTTGCTTTCTCGGAGGCATCAACTATTGTCCATATTCCCCTTCCCTTGCGCACGATCTCTGCCCCTGACGGAATATCAATTTACATCAGATTGACTCAAGCCTTATACCGTTGCCACCTACCTCGTCCCATCTCTGCGACCTGGAACGGAATCATGTGCTTGATGATAGAGTTTTCCTCCCGAATTTAACATTACGCACGGAGATCTGTATCAATCAATGCCGTGGTGGCCATGCCGAAGCTCCTCTCTAGGCTCTCTTGCGTCGCCGTCTAACGCCGCATTGTTCAATCTCCCTCACTTTCCCACAGGGCTTGTACAGCAAATGAACCCGAAAATCTAACTTCCTCACATCACACGTTTGGGGAAAGACGCCGCCAATCTGGCCCCATAAGGCCGCCTTGTAATTTTAGTGTACATAATCATGAAGCAGTTGACTGAGACGTTGAAGCAGATCCCCTACGGTGGCCTCGTTAGCGATTACATGCCTTTCGCACATCAAGTAAGATGCGAAACTTACTTCCAAGCCTGCGACCCAGCAACGCCACCCGCAATCGCAGCCGCTATGACAACTACCAAAAAGAACATTATAACAATGAAAGTCGGCCGTGAGCACCCGCAGATCCTCCGGGTCTTCTCGTCCGCCTGCTCGCCAATCTCCAGATCCGGCTCGATGCTCGACACCCGCTCCGGACGCGGCTTGCGGTACCATGCCGAGTGCGGCGTCGGCGAGTTCTCCCCATCGACGTCCCTGACATGATCGTCGTCGTCGGTCAGGACTGAATCGGCCTGCGGCTGGGCCCGGATGTCTGCTAGGCGGTGCGGGCCATCTGGCTTCCGGTACCATGAGGATTGAGGTTGCTCATCGACGTCTTTGATCAGGGCGGTGTCCATGCTGTTCTGAATAGTGGGAGTTGGCTTTCCGGGGTTTGCTCTAAGCAGAAAGCCCAGGAAGGTTGAAAGAATAGGCGATTTCGAGATCTAGACTGGTCTTGAGTCAGATTTTGATTTGATTCCGGTTGCAGGGCGTGATGTAGTCATGCCCGTAGCTTGAGCCCTCGCGGCGACTGTTTGTACATACGATTAACTACATACGTAGAGTAAGGAGTATCTCAACATCAGCTAGTTAGCTGGTGGACAGGATCGTTCCGCGAACAGCGCATAAGACAGATCGAGCTCGAAACAGAGCTAGAGCTGCCAGCTGGCTACTGCTACGTGCGGGAAGGAGGATGTCCAGGTGGTGACAATCGAGGGCTCATCCTGCCTGCTTATCCGGCCTTTGTCCACCAAGAGACACAAGCCTCAATATGCGGGGGGTGGGGAGGCACGGGAGGCTCATCATACTTGGCGCAGCATGAAACAGAAACGGGACGCGAAGGCAGAAGAAGAAAAAAGTGCATGCGGCACAGCATTCGTGCTCAGGCAACGATCAGCACCCTGCCTGGCTGCATCGGAAGGAGGCTTCAGCGTCAGAGACGCCTGTTGGTGGGCGGAGGGGTGCGTGACACAGCCTTGATTACTTCTGCGCGGGTTGGGAATTGTGGGCCGGTCCCATGTGTGCTGCAGGTAAGACAGAACAGGCAGGCGACGCCCATGGCACCGCCGGTGAGGCGCCTCGTTTGCGGGTCGCACATGACCCGTGGCTGAGCGGCACGGCAGGATGGCTTGGGGAACGTCAATCGGCATTTGTTTGGTTGGGGGCCGCAGGCAGAGACCTGCAGGAGCTTAGGTCGGCGGCAAGACTTGTGACGACTTTTCATCTTGTGTGGAATGGTGCATGCAAGCGCCTCGAGTTGCTGCGACTGCCGAGGACCCAAGCATGAGCGAAGTAGAGATGTGATTATGTTTATGGTCAGAGCTATGTAGCTATATTGTGCCGTCTTGTATCCGTCCTCTGATCTAAAAGCCAGATGCGCCTGATTGAATGAAGCCGCCGTTCCCAGCAAATGCAAAGGTGGTGATGGTGATGTCTATTCTGTCATAAGCCCCCTCCCCTGGTATCATTGGTCATGAAAAGTATATCCAAATACACCGCATTCATCGTACATGCATGGCCAAGTCTCAGATCTTTGTCACCTCCATCCCGACCTGCACCCACCTTGCGGCAACGTAAACAAACGCCGAACAGGCCATGGCCAAGCCGCAGAATAGCTGCAGCCCCAGGAAGTCACCGTTCTGGCGAGACACGATCGCGCCAGCAATGGGTGAGCCCGTCAGGCCACCAAAGCTCATTGCCACAAATGCAATCCCGTTGCGGTTACCAATTTGCCGGATGTCTGAGATTTGCGCGATGAGGGATGGGCTGATTGAGATGACGCCACCAGAGGCGAAACCAAAGAGGATCGCGAAGACGATGAGAGCTGCTGGCGAGTTGTTCGATGGGATCCAGACGGCGAGGGTGACAACTGCCGACAGCGTGGAGATGAATATGACCGTGTTGTAGCGGCCCACCTTGTCTGCAACGATACCTGGTATGATTCGTCCGAAAATACTGTCGTGGCACGTTAGCACTCGGTACAGTTTGACTCGGGAAGTGAAGGGTGTTCTCTCTTACCTGACAGCGTTGATGATAGGCAGGAGGTACTCGACGAGAGTTGGGTCCATGCCTGCCTGCTGCGCCTGTAGGATGACATAGTTGAAGGGGATGAACATTCCCCAGAAGAAGAGGAAATTCCCCGCCAGCGTCAGCGCGAATGCCGGCTCCTTGAAGCCTGCGAGGTAGTCTGCGATGACCAGTGGCTTCGGCCGGGGAGGCAGTCTGGTCCTGATGGTGACGCAGCTTATGGCCAGCAAACCCAGGTAGACGAAGGCAACCGCGCGCATGGTCCAAGGGAAGCCGATCTTGGGGATGAGCTTCTGGATCATGATGGGCATGACGACACCGCCTACGGAGCTCCCGCTCACCATGATCCCCAGCGCTGCGGCCCTCTTCTTGAAGAACCACGAGAACACGCTCGTCATGCAGGCGTTGAACACAGCCGATGCGGCGATCGCGGCGCACACGCCCTGCGCGAGGAAGAACTGCCAGTACTCGGTGCAGAGGCTCGTCATCATCAGGCCGAAGATGTACACCACCGTGCCGATGAGGAGCATCCAGCGCGGCCCGTAGACGTCGAAGACCCGCCCGAATATCAGCCCAAAGAAGACCAGGCCCCAGACCTCCATCGACGTGATCCACGAAACCGTACTGGCCGAGTAGTCGGCAAGCGGTCCGCGCAAGTAGTACTCCTGGAACACGCCGATGCAATTGATGAACCCAAAGGTGCAGAAAAGCCCGCACCAGCCGCCAAAGACTACCAGCCACGCCTTGAGGCCGCCATCAGGGAAGTCGCTTGGGTGGAAACCCGAGCCAGGTGGTGGACCGGCCGCATTCTTCTCGCCAGCCTCCCTTTGCTCCCTCTCGCCCTCTTCGATCTCCGCGTCGGCAACATTTCTTGGTTCGCCACTGATATTTGCGTTTGTCTGGCTGTTTTTCGATTGAATCCGATCCAGAGACGGCTTCCTGGATTGGTAAGGAGTCACATCGGCCTGTCTTTGCTTGTGTTTCTCGAAGTCTCTCGAGGAGTCCGAGTGCGCGCTGACGGTGTCAGACATGTTGGACCTGACTTGGGCTTGGACTGACTCCTTGATAGTATTTGCGACTAATACGTTGGAGTCTTGGCTTTGGAGGTCAAGAGTTCGGGCGCGGCCACCTGTAGTTGGATTAAGCTTATTTTCGCGCACAGGTTGAGCCTCCAAGATAGCGGTGACGGTCTAGTCTTGATGCCTGTCAGTGGGACAGAACGAAAATGGATGCGATCTTGTCTTAAGATCAGTGTTTGGATTCTGCATGGGAGATAGTTGACAATGCAGGGCAGGATAGAGAAGACTTTTAATGGATCATCTGAAAAAAAACAGATTGATAATGGGATGGGTGTATGGAAATTACCCCGTCTCAGGCCCAACCCCCAGCTCGGTCGGAGCTACGAGCCGGCATTCTTGAAGAAAAGACCGAATTTCCAGAGAGATAGAGGTTGCCGCTATGCCCCAGGCTGCGGGATCAAGGATCCAGCCCTGTCAAGGCCGAAACATTGGGCCGATTCCGATTTAAAGAATGCGGCGAGCCTTATTTAGGATCGGTAAGCAACAGGCTGGCGTCGCTCTTAGTGAAGCTGCCTCGATGACAGAATCCGGAGATAAAGGACGTGGAGCCGCAAACGAGACTACCGGAATGTGGGCTACATGTTGGTGGCGTCCCCCACTGGCAGGGTATTGCCAGACCCAGACACAAGACGAACTACTTCATTGCACATAACGGCCATACCAAACATCATCAACAACACTATCAATAACAACGAGCGGCTGCAGCGTGTCTGGTGTGTTGATGTTGGGCAGGTGGTACGAGTAGGCGCGTGTGGCTGTCGCTGATAGCTCGTCGCAATCTACCCTCCCTTGCTTAGGAATACCAACAACGCGGGAGCGAAGCTAGCACCGAACAAAAAGATCGGACCAAAAACGCCGTCTTGATCGGAGGTTAAGTGGGACGCGAGAAGCGAAGCCAAGCGCCACGCTCTTCCACATTGGCCCTTGTCGTCGGCCCCCAATGACTCGGGATGAACCAGGACGTTGGACTCGGAAGGGCCAGCTCGGAGATTCGAGCTGATGCCAAGCCAAGTTATCTCAAGATCTGATAATCTGGTCGAGTTGATGATCGCCATGTCAGCAGGGCGATTCCTCTTTTCAAAGCGTGGTTCCGGGCTTGTGGTACCTGTCAGTGCGTGCATCTTACGCCGAAAATTGGATGAACATGCCGCCCGTGTCTTCGGGGC
This sequence comes from Diaporthe citrichinensis, assembly GCA_014872995.1. NCBI lineage: Eukaryota > Fungi > Ascomycota > Sordariomycetes > Diaporthales > Diaporthaceae > Diaporthe > Diaporthe citrichinensis. The sequence goes on along the minus strand of JADAZR010000119.1, from coordinate 37,601 downwards.
CGAAAAAGCCGGCGCGTAAGTCCAAGTTGACACCATTTTACTCATGTGTCACAAATCTCACTCAACGCGATCCTTCTCGTGCTAGACTCGCCGCTCCATCCCTGAAAGTATGATCACGAGACTGGCGCGCAGAGCACCTTCATGACCTCAGCATAATCAGGGAGGAGCTGTTGCTTTTCTCCGTCTCCAGAATAGGGACCAGCGAAGCTTTATTTGCGGCTCTAGCAAACCGCGAGGCTGACGGTGGGGCCATATTCGATTTTCATTGTTTATTCGTAGTTGCTGTGTTGATACATATGAATTATAGTGAGTAGGAGCGCTCCCATCCTAGTCGGGAGCGGCTGGGTCTTTGACGCGTCGCTCATGATCTGACAAAGTCCTTAAGGTCTTTGCTGTCCTCGAAGTGAACCTTCCCATCCTTGCCCACCGTAGCCACGTGCATAGCCAACGGTTTCTCAGTCGATGATCCCGCTGTGCCTGCGCCGGCAACTGGTTCGGGGCTGGCCACTTGCTTCTGCGGCTTAGCAGCTGCCTCGACTGCTTTGGGCACCACGCCGGCCTCGGCGTCTGCGATCTCGTTTACTTGCTCCCTAGTCAGCACGTCACTAACTCTGACGCCTCGGCTCGACATCAGTATTGTCGTTGGGCCCTTGAACTGCAGGAAGAGCCGGTCTCCAAAGATGGATCTCCTGGCTGTTGTCCGCAAGCTGTACAGCACCCGAGCGAGGAATTTGTAGAAACCTGTCTCTTTCGTATCCTTCCAGAACTTGGCCCACCCCTTCGGCACTAGGCTCTCGGGCAGTGATGGGATCTGTAACGTCCAGGAGGAGCTCTTGAATCGGAAGGGCAACGGCAGGTTCCTGTCGACGCTGTACGCGACGACATGACTGGGGTGCACAACCAGCTCCTCGCCCTGACCTAGCGTGACCTGGTATATCTGTCCCGGCGCAGCCAATGCGACTAGACCCCTGCCTGTAATATGATGATTCCCCCAGTGTGCTGGTGCCAGACCGCGCTGGATCCGAGGTGTGATGCTCAAGGTGTGGCCCGTCCAGGCGAGTAGGGCATTTCGCTGGGCGACCTGCCAGTCGGTGGTGCCATCAAGGTGCAGGATGGAGAATGTGGTATTGGGCGACTTGGTAGCGATTAAAGCTGTCACGGGAGACGTGGAGGATATCCGCTGGTAGAGAAATGGCATGGCAAGGAGGGCATGGCGGAAGGGCGAGAGAAGTCGGAGGGTAGATTGTGTCTGTCGGAGCGTAGTACGGTTAGCCAAATTAAGTATCAATGTAGCTGCCGAGCATCCTCACATTCTCTGCTTTGCCTGCTACTGTTACGAGCGTGCCTCTCCTCGTGTAGAGCTTCTGGGAGGCTGACAGGGTGACGGAGAGTAGAGAGTAGGGAGAGCCGAGCACTTCGAATCGAGCATCTAGTTACAACTCATATCAGCATATTTCGCGATTAGATCAAGCCAATAGTTCGCCAGTACCTGCTGGGTCTCTTGCCTCGACCGCTGCGCCGAAGGCATCACCTCCCAAGCGAGGAGACTCGGTTGCTGGCGATGCGCTGAGCTGGATCGCGCGACACTGCATGCAGATCCAGGAGGGCCGTACCCTTCCCAGAGGTCGCGCAGCCCTCACCAGGGGCAATTGACCTCGCATTGTAAGGGTATGGGCTGCTTGGTAGCAGCAGTATTAGAGAAGGAGTGTCTGAAGTGGGATGCGTGCAAGTCCGCTCGGCTGCATCGTCAAAATTCGGACCTGCCCAGTACTTGGAATAATGACGGAAGAGCTCCGGAGCTGCGCACGGGCCAGGAGACCAAAACCGGAGCTGCACACTGCAGCAGCAATTGACCCCACAGTAACTTTGGGAACGGTGGGCAGGGGTGAGCTCGACACGGCCGTTGCTGCGACAACCAAAACCTTCCACAATATTGTACAACACGGGCCAGGGGGTCGGCCTGTGCTATTCGACACTTGAAGCTCTTCAGCCACCAGGACCTGTGCGCAGTACGGAGAAGGGGAAAGGGGCCTTTCAATCGTGTGGATAGGTGTCAATTGGACTTATTGTTTCCCGTCATTGGTCTCACTGTTCAATTCTACACGATCTTCCACGCCCTACTGCCGTCTGCACCGTACCAACATGTCTGTCAGGGTCGTCGCAAGGATACGACCATTGCTGGAGGGCGAGGCCGAGAAAGACGTGATTGTCCGTGCAGACAGCAAAGATGGCAAGAAGGCGACCGTCGTCAGGATACCCAATCCCAAGAACGAGTCCGAGGATTTCAATTTCTCCTTCGGCGGAGTCTACGACCAATCGGCCACGCAGGAGGCGCTGTTTACTGCCGAAGGCAGGTCGGCCTTTGTCCCATACGCATCGCCAACGTCACCACTGACAGACGCTCTATCACAGTTTCCCCCCACGTGAAAGCCCTTTTCCAAGGCCTCGATGTCACCATTTTCGCATATGGTGTAACTGGAACAGGCAAAACACACACAATGCGAGGAGGACTGAAGCTCGCGGATCGAGGCCTCATTCCCCGGCTCCTGAGCAACGTCTTCCGCCGAGGAAAGAAGACCGCCAAGGACTCCAATGGTGCCACCACAGTCGACATCTTGCTTTCATACTACGAGATCTACAATGACAAAGTGTTTGATCTCCTTCAGCCTCCGGAGAGGCGCACACCTTCTGGACTGCCCCTGCGTGAGGCCAATAGCAAGACGATTGTGGTTGGCTTGTCGGAACAGCCATGCGAGGACCTGAAAGACTTCGAGAAGCTGTACATTGAGGCGAACAATAACCGTATCACGGCAGCCACGAAGCTCAATGCCCACAGCAGTCGAAGCCACGCGATCCTGCGCGTCAAAGTGACTCAAACGACGGGTGACCAAGTTCTCGAGAGTACTGTGTCTATGATCGATCTTGCTGGCTCAGAAGACAACCGTCGCACTGAAAACAACCGCGAACGTCTGGTCGAGTCTGCCGCCATCAACAAATCCCTCTTCGTTCTCTCACAATGCGTCGACGCCATCTCTCGTGGTGACAAACGCATTCCATATCGTGAATCCAAGATGACCAGAATTCTCTCACTTGGACAGAACAATGGAATCACTGTCATGATCCTGAATCTCGCTCCAATCCGGAGTTACCACCTGGATACCCTCAGCAGCCTGAACGTCAGCTCGCGTGCCAAGAGGATTGAGGTCCGGGAGATCGAGAATGAGATCGTTTTCAAGCAGGCGCCACGGTCTATGACCCTGAGTGGAGCGGGCATTCAGCGACAGCCTTTGAAACCGCTAACGAATGTGCACAACGTCCACGCGGGTATGGTGGCGAAGGAAAAGGCAGATAAGGAGAAGGGGAGGGAAAAGCCAACGAAGGCGTTCAGCGTCTTTGTGGATCGAAAAACTACAGCTTCTCGGCCAGTCGGAGCAACAATGTCATCCGAACCGAGGAACGCACTTTCCAGCAAACGCAAATCTGACGCCGTTGATGCATCTGCCCGGCCGTCAAAGATGGTCCGTCCAGCTGCGGTGACACGGCCTCAAACGACCTCTACCTCGCAATCCATGACCATGTCAGCCGCGCAAATTGAGGAGATGGTTGAGCGTAAAGTGCAGGAGATCCTAGCTTCCAGGATCGCAGCAGATTCTCGGCAACAGGAAGAACATGCGGCTGCTCCCGTCCAACCGCCTTCGGCTGACATCAGTGAGGCCGTGCAACGGAGACTCGACGCCCTTGAGCGACGCATCGAAGATACACAGGGAGAGGCAGCTGGTGGCAAATCTGAGGGCATGCGGCTCCTACTCCAAGCAAGGAAACTCAAAGAACAGGGCGACGACGAGGGGACACTGGCATGCTACGTGTCCGCGCTGCGGTACTTCCCGAGGCAACCGAAGCTGCTGGGCAAGATCGAAAAGTTGAAGGTAAAAATTGCTGCAAAGGGGTCAAGCATCGAGGCCAGCGAGCAGAGCCAGGAGCAACAGAAGGCCAAAAGCAGGGAAAAGGCCGCAAGGCGCCATCCCGATGAAGAGAACGACGGCGACGATGCTGGTTACACCGACGGTGACGCAGGCGCTGAAGCTGACGAGAGCTACGTCGACAACGCTCCTACCCGTTCGCAGCACAACCCGAGAGCCAAGGCTTCATCTCCTCACGAGGCCAATCTCCTTGCCAACCTCCCAGCAGATGACCCCCGCACGCACCAGCTCCTCGACATCGTGAACTCGCGCGACGTGAACCTGATCAAGGGCCTCCGTGGCTTCGGCGCAAAGAAGGCCCAGAGCCTGGTCACGCGCCTGAACGGCATCGACTACAGCGGCACGCGTGCCGACCAGTTCAGAGTCGACTCGCTGTTGCAGCTGAGCGGCGTTTTCGGCATGGGCGAGAAGGTTGTGGAGAAGGCCTGGGAGGGCCTTGCAGGTGTGGGCCAGGGTGTGTGCTGAGTGGGCGTCCGGCATCAGGTAAAAGAGGTTTGTTCCCGGGTTTCATATCGCTGTCTTGAAGCATACGCGCGGCACAGTGGTGCCGCCGTGGTTATTCTGTATTGCAGGTGGTTGTTATTCGGTTGTTTTTGCTGGTCCCTGTCCTCATGCATGGCGAGGCGTTATGGGAGGTTTCATGGGCGAGCACTGCTAGTTAGTTCAAGTACTATCAAAAGGCCTAAAGGGTCCATTGCATTTCCCTGTGCTGCCACAGAGATTTCGACAGGTACCAAACCGTACCTAGTTAGCTTTTCTTGTTGGACGAGTGCTTGACTCGCTGGTCTGCATGCTCGAGCAGCCTCAACACTTAGACAAGGCTAGCACCAGCTACCGCGTTGGTCATCGAGATCAAACTGTCTTTTCATTCGCCCCAGCATATCACTCGCTGGCGCCCTTGTAGTACTCTGCTTGCTGGCCAGGACTATGCTATCCAGTGTTTGCCGTACGAGAGTCCCAATCAAATGCCAGTGACGAATTGCAAACTTCAACCCAATGCTTCCGACCTCTGATATGCAAGACGATCAAGGCGTTCTGTGTTTCTTAATGGGGGACGATTTAGGCTGTAATTTGCGCTATATCTTCCAATGTCCATCGGTCCTGATGGCGTGTGGACTGTCACAATGCTAGTTGAGTTCGGCTGGTACTGGCACTCCCACTTGTAACTGGGCGCCAAATCACTCGTCCTAGCAGACATGTATGGAAACTCATATGCATAGTATCGAGAGTGCATCGAATGGCCAACCAAATCAAGTAGTCCTTGAATTTGCCTGTTCAGGTGTAATCTGCCTCTCTCTGGATCTTTGAAAGGGTCAACGCTCACCACCTTCACTTTGTTGTTCCCTGATGCCTGACCGCAGAGAACAATTGACAAGATTCAGAGGTACCGTGGGATATGCGTCCGTTTCTTCTATATAAATGGCCACAAAATCGGGCACCTCTATTGACGCATCGTTCGAGCGCTACATGGCGCGGACTGGATATGGCCTCATCTTCTTCCCAGGCCAACTGCGTGCACTACGCTTGTTAGCTTCCAGCCAACATCCGGCCGCCGTATGACCAGTTCAACCGTAGAAGAACATTTGGATGATTTAATACCTCTTAAATGCCTTCTTTCAAAGCCCGGGCTTTCCCCCGTTTCATTCCCCACATAACGTGTGCCAAAGGACCGTGGTGCCGGGTTACCAGTTGACACTCTTCATCATTGCTCCCTACAACGTACACATCGTTGCCAATCGCCTGAACCACGTCTCCTCGCGAAAGGTGTTCATCGAAACACGGGATGGCTTCCAAAATAACAACCATCTTCAAAACCAACAGCCGCGCGACGGCCGCCTCAAGCGATGAGACCGTATCCGTGGCAGCAGGCGAGCAGGTCGAGAACAACACCGGCCTTAGGGAGCAGATCTCGACGCGCCAGTTCATCTTCATGGCCCTGGGCGGCTCCATCGGCGCGGGGTTGTTCATAGCGTCGTCAAAGGGCCTGCAGCAGGGCGGGCCGGGCGGTCTCTTCTTCGCCTTCGCGCTCGTGGGGCTCGCCGTCTGGCTGACCATGTGCGCGCTGGGCGAGCTGTCGGCCAGCTTCCCCGTGCAGGGCTCCTTCTACGACTTCTCGGTGCGGTTCATCTCGCCCAGCTGGGGCTTTGCCATGGGGTGGAACTATAATGTAAATTTCATGCTTATCGTCCCCTTTGAGGTCACGGTCATCGTACTCATCGAGAGGTACTGGGGCGAGGCGGTGCCGGGTGTTGCTTTGGTGCCTGTTTTCATATTGGGGTTGTTTGCCGTGCATGTCTTCGGAGCAAAGACGTACGCTGAAGTTGAGCGCGCGCTGGGCATCGCCAAGATCGTCGTCCTGATGATGTTTACGATCACGGGTGTCGTCATTGCCGGTGGAGGAACTCGTGAAGCAGATGGGCGTGGCTTTGAGAACTGGCAAAAGTGAGTGCAGTTTTCCTTGCCACTGCTAGTATTGAAAGAAATCCTGATAACTCCCCGAATTTGAGCTGCGTTAACAATATCTCTCTAGCGGACAAGCCTTCCTCAACGGTGGAGCTGGCTTCATATCCGTCTTTGTTGCCGCAGGAATGGCCTATGGCGGGACGGAGATGCTCGGCCTCACAGCAGCGGAGTGTAAACAGCCGCGGAGGGTTATGCCTTTGGCTTCAATCCTTGTTGTCGGCCGTCTGATAATATGTTATCTCCTCCCGCTATTTGTGGTCGGGCTCGTCCTGAAGCCTTCAACATTTAGCGAGCCGCAGTTCGCCAAGCTGCACGCCGTCTCACCGTTTGTCGCTGCCGTTCAGAAGGCAGGCATCAAGGTTCTCCCGCACGTCATCAATGCCTTCCTCATCGCTGCAGTGTTTAGCATGGGCAGCTCTGCATTCTTCGCGTCTTCGAGGAGCTTGACGGCGATTTGCAAGCAGGGAATGGGGCCGAGAATCTTCGCAAAGACGACCAAGGGTGGCCTGCCGAGGAACTCGATTCTTGCCGTTTTGGTCGTGGCACAACTGGCTTGGATCACTGCAGCTCCTGATGGGTCGTACATCTTCGAGTGGCTCCTCGCATTGGCCTCGACGAGCAACTTCTTCACCGTAAGCACTATTGCTCAAATATCACCTTGGGTTGGATCAGAAGATCGACTGACTATTCACAGTGGTTGAGCATCTGCATCTGCCACATACGTCTCCACCGCGCCATGAAGCGCCAGGGCCGCAGCATCGACCAGCTTGAGTGGAAATCCCCTACCGGCGTCTGGGGCAGCTACGTGGCCGCTATTATTATTGTCTGTTGTATGGTCTCACTCGTTGTCAGCGCCGCATTGCCACCTGTCATACCGACTTCGAGACCTCATATGGAAACAGCAATGCAAAACATCATGGGCTTCATTGTGGTATTTGTATGCTGGATTGGCCACTTGCTTATCGCTGCCAGAAAGAACAATGGTTCCTGGAGGGAAAGACTTTTGATACCTCTTGACCAACTGACGCTGCCGGAGCTGGATGCTGGGCAACCATTGGGGTCATTGGAAAGGTCCGCTGCACAGATTAATGACAAAGTCGAAGCAACGGCATAGAACTAAATGTAGCTGTTCTCAAAACATACACCAGACATAGAATATACAATATTCACATTGCAAATAAAATCATTCAGTCCAGCCAGGATGCCGACGCTGTTGAGCTACGGGCTACCCAATTGGATGACACTTTCGTACGCGATGGAACATTGAGAAGAGGAGTTTCACATTACAGAGAAGAACGAAGCCTGAGGAAAGTTCATCGAATAAGATTTCGCCTTACTTGAGATTCTCTTCCACCCTCTCCCCCCGCCCCCGATTTTCTTTTCCTTTCCCATTTTCCCTTCTTGGTGCAGGAACGGCATCCTGGGTCTTATCAAACACCTTCTCGCTCACGATTCAACCATGCCCAGCCAACAACGCAGAGAGCAAGTGTTCCCAAGAGACATCCAACTATAATGGCTCATGAGTCAGCATTCGGCAAGAATTTCATGTCATTCTGGTATTTTCCATCGAGATCACACACCTGAGCCTCCAACAACTTGTTTCGAGGTCCACATATCATCTGAGTGGAAGCTTTCGATTTTCAAAGCGAAGAGTGCGGCAACCCATGACAATGGCGTCTGCTGACGTGTTAGGTGGGTTCGTTTATCGCTTATTTTGTTTTTCCTACTGCTGCATGAACTCACAAATACTACTGTGACGATAGTGAATATGATGATCATCTTGGACTGCTGAGATACTTTCAGGGCGTTCTCGGTACTAGTTTCGCCCTGTGCGAGGGAAAGCAGAGTAATAACCTATCTGTGACTCAGCATTGATCATCGTCGATGTGTGACAACATGCGATTCAGATAGCAACCGCAGAAAGAGCCTACTGAATCTCGAACTTTGAAAGCGTCTTCCTCAAGTCTGGTCGTTGCTGACTTCAGACGCCGCGGGATGTCATCGCTGTTGCAGTTGCAATCGAATTCCAACGTCTTATCGGTATGCAAGGCTTCCCAGACTTGGGCCTGGTCCTCGTGTACTCGTTGAATCATGCTGAGTTCATTCACAACGTCGTCAATATGCATCAGTGCTTCCGTCGCTGTCTTGAAAAGATCGAGGAATCGGCCGTCAAACCTGCCTAGTCCTTTCTTGAAGTTCCTGTAGCATCGTGCAACGTCTTGAGACTGTGGATGTGAGTGCGTGAGCAGAACCAGCTAATATGCCCTGCCCGACTGGTAATAAAGCTTGTGAAGTATGTAATTGGACGAAACTTACTATACGGTTGATTTCTCCGGAGAAGGCATCATTGAATGTGTACAATTTGCCGGCGATGCAAATCGTAGGTCGAAAGTTCATACACTCTTCGACAATGTCATGAACCATCTTTGTGCTGTTAATCGCGGTCTTTTGCTTTTCCACCTTGACTCTTATGAGATTCGGAAGTGGGTTCCCATTGCGGCAGTCCCACCGATCAGGGAACGACGTAATGACAACATCTGAGTGGCAGGGTCAGTCGACATTATCAGATGTATTCTCGCAGCCTCCCGAGATGCCTCATATCGTTCTAGTATCAGTTCGAGGTAGCCGCTTCATCTGTGAATCCGACCACTCACTATCAACTTTCCACAGCCAAAGCTGGGAGACAACCAAGATCTGCTGTCTTGGGACCTTGTACGGCATTTCTGGAAATATGGAATCGTCTGAAGTGTGAGATGTCGTCTGACTATCCTCGGAGGTCCTGGGCGCATTCTGACAGTTTTCAGATATTCGTGACCCCGTTTCGGTTGCCGAATCATTTTGCTGTTCAATATCGGAATTAACATCAAAATGTACTGCATTTTGATACCATCTTGAAACCCGGCTCCAAAACGCCCACAGCTTTGCACTGATGATGCAACATCCTCTTGTGACTGCCGCAGAAAGATTGTGACTGCGGGATTGCAAGTCCATTTGGCTGCAACTTGAGCCTGGAGTGTAGAAGCGATAGAAGCGATAGAAGAAGAAGCGAGAAAGTACTTGATCCAAGTTTAACTCCTGCAGAGTCTCGCTTCCGATTCGTGGGTGAAAATAGTGATCCAAACTCCTGGACGGGAACACACGACCAAACTTGTGAAATTTCTTCAGCCTTTCGATGTGTTGCTTTTCTGTGCTGTGCAGTGGTAGAAAGTCGTATAGGGCCCCTCCATTTGTTGACAGTACGTTTGAGCATGCGGGAAGATCTTCGTCCAGGAAGCCAAAACGAACCATATCCATGTCAACAACAGGTATCTGCACAGACAATTAAGTCGTGAACTCTTTTTGTTCATCAGGAAAGAAGTCTAACAGTACTTACTGCCAATGAGGCAACCGAATAGACTTCACCATCAGAGTCGAGAGAAGGCGTCAATTTCCGGAAGGCTGCCAGCTCTAATCATTAGATATTCTAAAGTTGGTGAATGATGGCGTGGACACGTATGTCTACCTGGATTATCAACCCCTGCCGAAGAGGCATGCAATTCACTCGGGGCTATGCTTCCACGCACTACCGGACTCGAGGATACCACATGTGAGTTGCGTTTAGAGCTTGCTGGATTTGGCATGTTGCCGTGATTCGCTCTGTTTTCGATGACTGTGTTGTCAGACCCGCTCGTCCTGGTGTGCTGCGGCACGCTCTCCGCGACAAATCCCGTTGTGGATATCAAGACTGGGCTATCATTTCCAGAAATCTCTATTCCAAAATTTCTCTGAAATCTCACACTGCGTGGTTTCTGACGCGGCAATTAGTGCTTTTCTTCATTTGCAGAGAGAAGGGGTCACCATTAACAAACCTCATCCGTGACTACGGGAAACTTGGCGGCCTTGAAGCCATGTTCACGGGAAGGAAGTGACGAACTAATTTTGATGAAGTTCACATCGACAAATCTTAAAATGTCAACTAATTCAGACCGTAATGAACTGTGTGAGTACATGAGCTTGCAGAGATCCTGTTTGGGTCATCGTGTGAAGGTGAGTAAAGCTTGATCAACAGCAATCACTGGGAATTACTGGACACACCTTGACGGGTTGTACCTATTCTTACGAGTTAGCCTCCAGAAATCAGTTGTGCAGGACAAAATTTGACAAAGAACTTGGGTCAGCTCATACGCAGTACTTACGGTATTCATTTGGAAATGCACCCATCTCGTCAAAGCTCGGCCAGGAGAGGATATACCTTCTCTGCTCAGGTTCCATCGTTTCTCCAGGCACAATGGTGTTCGTATCTGCCATTGTCTCACTTGCCCAAAAACGGCCTTCGAAAGATGGTTATGGGAGTCGTAGATCATGTCGGTGGCGTTGGTGACGAATACGGTCGGCGGTCGATCCACCATTGCCTGCTCACTTCCACCCTCTCGGGTTTGTGGCGTGTTAGACCAACTCCACACCACACAAAGCTTATATAACTCATTACGCCGCTGCTCAAAGGAAATTTCAAAACTAATATCAAGGCACCGAAAACCCCTGATCACGTCAGCAACTTCATGATGGCCTGCTGTGCATGCTATATCTTCGGCGTTCGAGTTGAGATGGTCCCCCGAGGTCATTCGTGGATCAGCTCCATGATCCAGGAGTAATTTCACCGTCTTGACGTGTCCCATCTCTGCCGCATAGTGAAGTAACATGCGTCCATTCGGCAGCAAGTAATTGAGGTTGATACTGGAGATTGATAGCAAGCACTCAACAGCGTGCGCCATATCATCTGAATGCGTGCAGGCAAGAAACAACGCCTTTCTGAGATTGGACGTCCTTGCTACGCAGTCGGTGGTCATGACTTGTAATATCAGCTTCATATAACCAACGTCACCCTTTTGAACAGCGATGTGCAGAGGAGAGTCCCCTTCGCAGTCTCTGGTGTCAAGGCTGATGCCGGGCGTTATTAATAGCTTTTGAAGCACCGCAGGGCAGGATTCCGCAACTGCGACATGCAAGGCCGTCTTGCCTTCCTTGGTTCTTAAGTTGAGATGTGTGTCTCTTCGTTCGACAAGAAACTTGACGGCATCATATGAATCCAGAGAAGTCGCCAGGTGTATCGCGGCAATACCAGCGTCATTCCGGGCGTTGATGTTGAAGCCCCTGTCCAACAATGCTTCGGCGATCCGCACGTCAGGCATGGCGAAATGAAGTGCGGTGTCTCCGTTTCTGGTTTTCGCATCAAGTTTCAGCTGCGGCTGTTCAAGCAATATCTCCACTGCTGGGAGATTCTTGCTCTGGGCAGCCATGTGTAGGGGTGTCATGGCGTCGTCCTTTGTCGTGACGTTTACATCTGCCTGTCCGCCATAGCGCAGCAGTTCTCCGATGCAACCATGCATCTCACCGGCCGATACCGTTGGCCATAAGTCATGGTCCACCTTTTGGAAAGCATCGCCCCGAGCCGCCGCATAATGCACTGGGAGACAGCCTCTTGAGTCCCTGGTGCTGGCGCGGATGCCAGGAGCGCGGAGAAGCCCTGAGATACACATGACACTTCCTAGCATGCATGCGTCGTGAAGGGGTGTCTTTTGAGTGCATTTGGTCTGCGCGTTGATGATGATCCCGGGAATCTCAAGGAGGATGTCAACAACGGTATCTGCGTTGTGCAGGCAGGCGTGATGCAATGGAACCATGCCGTATATGTCTCTTTGATTCACGTCGATATCCGGTTGAACGATGAGCAGCTTGACAATATCCGTGTGTGCCCGCTTGCAAGCCAAATGTAATGGGGACATGCCTAATCGCGACAGCCCGTGCCGTTCAGAACATGCCTTGTTGATGTCGAGTGACGTGTTTGTTTGCAAAATCAGGCGCACCTCCTCAGTATCATCATTATCAACAGCGTCAAACAAATCATCCGAAGCGTCATTGATGTTGTCCGAGGGGCTTTGGTGGTCTCTGGGTGGTTCGTGGCTCGCTCCAGCTGTAGGGCGTAGGGGATCTCTGCCGCTGCATGCCATTTCAATGCCGGATTCTGGGTCGTGCCATTCTATCAACTGGCCGTGGAACCTGCTTATCCGATCATGAACCGCTTCAAGACCCACCGCAGCCGCAAGTGAAGACGACACCTCATATAAGTGCTGCATTTCTGAAGGTACCTCAGGGTCTGGTGTGCCAGTGCGATAATCACTATCATCGCTCAAAGGTTCAAGATTGTCGCCCATAACCCCTGAGTCATTCATGGGTGACATACTTTCTGGAGGACGAGTTGGTAAAGATACCGCTTTGAAATATGGTTGAATAAGATTAGAACCTGGAAACCCCTTAAGGCTCACTCGATCTGTGGCAATCTGGGAAACAACGATGGAAACAATCTGCAAGATGTCTTTGAAATAGGGCGAAGCAAACCGGATGTCCAAGTATGTGATTGAAAGGGGATGGACTTAATCCCGTGGGAAACCTTGTGGATGAGGCAGCCTTATAATGCCTGGACAAACAACTGCCGCCACAGTGGAATAAGACGCGTTCACAAGCCCAGAGGCCAATAGTTGCCCTTGCTCAAGCTGCACGAGCTGTACAGTGCCGCCTTCGGGCGCCCAACTGTTGTATATTATCACCTGGGGATGGTCGCATACGTGGCCGTCGAGTCACTCGGGCAGCAGCGCTGAAACGTTGCCCAAGGCAAAGTTGGCATCCTAGGCCGACCGGTCAGTTAAACATCATCACACATGTGCATCCTCGTGTCATGAGCACTTGGGCAGTCAAGCAAGGGTCGCACACTCACGCCATGTGGAGCTGTAATTTTGTGCAAGTCCATGCGTATACAGGCTCTATGATAGAACAAGTTGAAATTAGGAAGACCGAGTGCAATATCACATTGATGAAACCCTATTGATATAGTGTCGGAATGCCGAGACTGGTGGTTGTGCCCAATGCACTGAGTAACCAAGCACGAAAGATCGGCGGGACTATTGTTACATTTTCTTGTGCGATCACTATGATAGGGGAACGGTTTATCATGAGCAGTATCTTGGAATCAAGGGTCCGAGATCACATCTTGTATGTGCTGGTTCCTGGCGGTGGCCCGCGTACCTGCTCCCCGACCGTTCGATCACGATTCAACCACTTCCAGCCTAACGCACAAAGAACAAGCGTGCCTCCTAGACAGATAACTGAGATCTGGAAGTTAGTATATGTTGTGACTACGAATGTTAATGCATAGAAGAGATATTGCCTGAAAGCTTACTTGAGCCACCAGCAACCTGCCCGGACGTCCATGTCTCCTCAGCATGGAAGCCTTCTATTTTGACAGCGAAAAGTGCGGCGATCCACGACAGCGGGGTCTAGAGGAGTTAGTCCTTCGAATATAAAATTGAATAGAACTGCTCACGAAGATCACCGTTACGACGGTGAAGATGGCGAGAATCTTGGACTGCTCGGAGGCTTTCAATGCGTTCTCCGTACTTGCCGAGCCTTGGGTCAATTGTAGAAGAGTGACGACCTGTTGAAGACTCAGATGTCTCGAACCTATGAAATGGATATTGCGAATAACGTACCGACTCTCGAACACTGTGTGCGTCTTCTTCGAGCCTTGTCATCATAGTGTATAGCCGGCGTGGGGCTTGATCTGGGCTACAACCACATTCCATTGCCAAGGTTGCGTCCTTGTGCATGTCCTCCCAGACTTGGGCCTGATTTTGATACACTCGCTTGATCATTTTGAGCTCGTTGAGGGCATCATCGATGTCGAGCAAGGACGTGGTTGCCGTTTTAAAGGCTTCCAGAAACCTGTCGTCGGACTTGCCAAGGTCGTTTCGAAAGCCTTTGTAGCATTGGTCGATATCCCGGGACTACACCCAATTCTCTTTTAGAACAGCGGGCAAGGAAAAGAAAAGACCTATTTTCACAAAGGAAGACTTACTATCCTTGAAATCTCTCCGGAGAATGCGTCCTGATATGTGAGCTGCCTCCCGAACAGCGAGAAGGTGGGCTGATATTCCAAACACGCTGCCACAATCTCATGTAGCAACTTGACGGGCTCTACATCTGCCTTTTGCATTTCAACCCGAGACCTTATGTACTCTGAAGCAGAGTGTAGGTTTGAAGAATCCCATCGGGCAGGGAATGCGGTGATTAGAACATCTGTGAGAGGCTCAGCGGTGATATCTGGGATGACTCGTGGAGATCAGGTGCCCAGATTAAACGGGCGGCATATTGCTACTTACTGTCGATTTTCCACAGCCACAACTGGGGGACAACAAGAACGTATTGTCGAGCAAGGTGTGGTTTAATGTATGAATCTCCAAGCCCGTCTTCAACCTGCGTAGCATCCATACTAGTACTCGCCATTCCAAACTCTGCAAGCACTTTCAGAGTTCTTTTCAGCGCCGATAATATTCTAGATGTAGTTGGAGGGGCCACGGTCTTGGAGAAATCAGCCTTCCTCACATACGGATCTCTTTTCGCTTGTTGATGGTGAATGAAACGCGACAGGACTTGCTCGCCGTTGACAATTTGCAAATCTGCGTCGGCAAGATCGCGGTGAAAGTAATGGTCCAGGCTTCTTGATCGCTGAACTTTGAACTCAGAATGGAGGGACATAATCATGTCAACGTGTAATTGTTCCATGGAAGTCAGCTCTGGGTTCTCGTAAAAAGTAGTCGTCATGCCCGCGAGTTGCCCATCATTGCTAGGGCCGAATGAGGGGCGATTTGTGATGAATCCAGGTCTCATCATGTCAATATCTATCAGCGGTACCTGCCAGTAGAAGAGTTTCAGCATTTTCAATTAAGCACATGCAAAAGCCATATTAAGCGGTTTTCCTGGACCTACAACTATCGCAGCGACAGAGTAGTGCCGGTTCTCATCTTCTGCCCCATCCCCCTTAAATTCAAGGCTTTTTATGCGTGCTGTGGGAGCTTCCTCAATTGTTTCCTTGATACGTGTCAAAAGAATACCAAATTGCGATCTTGAACCTAACATGGGGGATTTTTACCTTATCTGTGACGACGGGGAGGGTCGAAACTTTGACACAGTGTTCGCGATATATCTCCCCGCTGTACCCTACGGTCACGCTTCTTTGATCGAAGGTGTCATCGATGAAGGTCAACACATCGATACCCTCAGTGTTAAGGGAACCATGGGAATACATCAATCTGCAGAGGTCCTACGCAACAATGTTGGTGAGCTGCTCAATATAAACAATTTTGGGACATGGGAACAATTTACTTCAATCCATCGACGCTGCATTCCGATGTCAGCATTGATGTTGGTCAGTGGCACGGCATAACTTCACTTGGACACCCAATCTTTCTAGTACTGACATTTTGAGCAGTGAAATGTACCCATTTGGTTGCCCGCTGCCTTCCGGGGGTATTCATGTAGCGGGCTCCGTTTACTTTGTCGTCCAGCGCGAAGGACCGTCCTTTTTGCCGACGTGAGGCATGCCTCAATTGCCATTGTTCTTCGTAACAACAAGGCTGTTGAGAATTGGATGCAAGATGGACGTAAATTTTGTACACCGGGCTGATGTCTGGGAATATCCTTTGCCTTTTGTGGCTCGTACTTTTGTTGTGCGCTTGGGGTGAATTCTCGGTTCTTGGCCACTCCCACATAATGTAGACACCGCTCGCATGACGCTTCAATAGGCCCTCCTGGGGGTATGAGAGCGGAATTGGGGCTAAGGATATTCTTCTCCATCGAAAATGACGGATCAAGTCGACAATTTCAATCTTATCCGCCACACCAGCAGCGTCCTTGCCGATCCCGTCGTCAGGGCCAACCAAGCCGTCACAGGTGAGTCGTGGGTCCGCACCGTGTTCAAGGAGATCTAGAACCATTTTGAAATGACCTCCCAAGGACGCGAAATGCAAGGCAGTTGCACCGCTGACTGGAACCTGCCTATTGACGTCTATCCTGGCTCGCAGCAACTCGCACACGATCGGCTCCCCAGAGGCTGATTCACTGTATGCGGCGAAATGTAGTGGTGTCCAGCCATATACGTCTTCAGGCTCCGCATCAATGTGTGCACTTCCCAGTAGAACCCGTACGACGTCAAGATGTCCTTTCTCGGAAGCCAGGTGCAACGGTGTTTGGCGCCTTTCATCGCGTGTGTTCACATATATAAGTGGAGCACTTAACAGGTCCTTGACAATGTCGACATGCCCCTTTTCGCACGCCAGGTGCAAAGCAGTCCGGCCTTTTTCGTCCTGAGCGTTGACAGCGATACGCGAAGTGCTGAGGAGGTATTCGACGACGTCGATGTTGCCCACGCGGGCAGCTATATGTAACACCGTCTCTCCATTACCGGCTGGCATGTTGATATTTCTGTTTAACGGTGTTGCAGCGAGCTTTTTGAATGTAGCGATGTCCCATTTCGCGGCAGCAATATGGATGAATTGCTCTCCTTTCTTGTTGACCATGTCTCCATCCAGATTTGTGCTCGTCAACAGGAGCTGGGCCAACTCTTCACAGCGCCGCTCCAAGGCACAATGCAAGGCTGTGTTGCCGTTGACATTTTGTGCGTTGGCGTCTAGACCCTTCTCCAAGAGCAAACCCGCAACATCGATGTCTTCTGATAGATGAAGCGCAGTGTCACCTTGCGAATCTGTCATGTTGACATCCAGGTCGGGATGGCTTAACAAAAGCCTCAGGGCTGCAATGTTTCCAGCCTCGGCGGCTAGGTGAAGAGGTCCCCTTTTCTGAGGGTTCCTGGCATTGATGGCCCCATTTGAGCAGAGCCGAAGCAATATTTCGTCGGTGTAATTTCGTATATCGTCTGATAACCACGATCCCATCGGCAGCATTGGGTGTCCCGCTGCGAAATGCACAGGAAGGTAGCCTGACGCGTCTCTCGCTTGGACTTCGATCCCAGTCACTTCGAGAAGCTGTTTCATCGAGGCCTGGTCCCCTTGTATGGCTGCTACATGCAGAGGAGTCCTGGAGTTGGAGTCATCGCGGATGTTGACATTGATGTGCGGTGATTGAAGGAGCGCGGCCACCACAGCAACATTGCCCTCCTGGCATGCAATGTGGAGTCCAGCGAGCCCTTGATGGGTTTTCAAATTGACGTTGACATTCGGCCTTTTTAAGATGACATTCAGCAACTCCAGCCGGTCATGGTGACACGCACAATGAAGTATGCCCATGCCGTCGACCTGCTCGTTAACGTCGATGTCTGGGTGTTCCTTTAGAACCCTCCTGGCCTTGCTACTTGTTTTATTAACTAAGACACGTTTCTTGCCACGTGAAAGACCTTGAATCAGAGTTGCCAATGATTGCTGATTCGATGAAAAGAGGTCGTCTTTTGAAACCGATGGCGCGTGAGAACTATTGCCCGTGATATTTCGTGCCTTTTCATCAATGGGAGATTGCAGCGTAATATGGGGTGATTCCGTCGTGTCCTGGGACGAATTGAACGGTTCACACGGCAAACTAACAGCTGCTTCAGTCCAGAGGAAGGTTCCTTCGCCAGTGGCGCCTTGATGGAGAAGGGAAGAAGGCTCATGACCTGTGGGAGTAGAACTGTCCTCGCCATCTGGAGCTGGAGAATTTGCATCCGCGCCGGACGGGATGTTCAGCGGTTCGTCCATTACGGGGGCCCGTTCACAGGATTTTGTTCGGGAGACAGCACAGAGGGTTCAGACAAGAGGTTGGAAGGATTGGAAAGGACGACATGCAGCTGGTTTAAAATACTGTGGGCATCCTCAGTCACGTAAATGAGGCGCAGCTGATGCCAATCAATTCCGATTGTGATGTCCCCCTGCATATCGTAAAATGCATCGGCAGGTGGCTTGCAGTTAGTTGGCTGCGCCTTTTGAGCTGGCTGCTGAATGAGAGGAAATGCAGGCTGACGCCCCCACGGAATCCCGCTGAACAGGTCATCAGCTCCGAGAACGAGCCTTCTCCACCTCCATAACTGGTTAGTTCTTTTCTTTGGTCTTCACTCCAGACTACAGAAGAGCAGGAGATCCACACTCTACTTACGTGCGAACCTCCCGCCTTCACCATGAAATCATGTGCGAATAGGTACATAACTCCACTTGTCATTAATCTTCCAGTTTCGTGGAATCCCGGCGGAGGGCATGTCTGGAGGGCCAGCCGCACTGAATTTGATAACCCCGCCCCCACAATGAGCCCCACAGGTACCGAGAATATTGTATTGCAACATGCAGTATCTAGACGTAAACTCGACGACCTGAGGCAGGCAATTTGTACCCCCTGTCTTTCAAGGCACATCACCTGCTCCACGGCTGGAAAGCAGAGTCCTCTTGATACCTGGTTCACTTCAATAAAGGCACAGGTAGGAGAGCATTGGAATGCCCAGTTGAACTTGATAGACGGAAAGACTTGCTTCCAGGACCTAGATCAAGTGGGCGGTATCTAGGTATGATGCTCAGGATTAGAGCAGATATCACGGCTACCTACCGTGAACGTCGATTTCTTGAGAGCGGCGATTCCGGGTGGCTTTCATGGCTTGTCCAATCTCTGGAGAATGTTCATCACCGCGGTTTCGTCATGTGGGGCTAGTTACCTACCGGGAAACAAGTGCTGCCCACGGAGATGCAGCATTGTAGACTGTCCGGGCACATATCGGTTCACACAAACGCACATGTGAGTGTTCACAAGTGAGAGTTGGTCACTGCCCGTCTCACAGCTGCAACAGCTGCGAGATGCGATCGTGGCTCTCACGGCCATGGCGGATAGTCGGCCATACAGCTGATTAGAAAAGGCGCCAGGTTTTGGGCAGCCGTCGCCGAGGGCATGACCGACATACTAGGCCGAAGGGTCAGTCCACTTTCTCACACATCCAGGAGTCAAGTGAAGGCCTCGTGCTGCTTAAGCAGTCGAGCCGGGGTGGCACACTCGCGCCGGAGCTGAAATTGTGCGCATAGGGGCGCGCATATATACGATAGAAAAGGGAAAGAGGATGGACCCAGTGCAATCCCACACCAATGGAACCGACATTTCCTCACTCGTCCCCGGCAGGCTCGTTCTTCTTCTTCTTCAGCCCTACCATCTGCAGCACCTCGTTCCAGAACCCCTCGGGCTTCGTCTTGAGCGCGTCCTCGTACGCATCGATCACAGGCTTGTCCCACACCAGGTCCGCGTCCTCGGGCCTCACGACCTTAGTCCTCCAGATTATCTTCCATGCCGTGTACGTCAGTATGGCGACAAATACCATAAGGTAATAGCTGAAGAAGGTGCCGGTATCCCATTCCCCGGGAAGGAAGGTCTCGTAGCCGTAGCATGATACGATGAAGATCTCGCCGACCAGGCCGATCCACGCGCTGTAGGGCTGGAACCAGCCCTTGTAGGGGAGGGTGTCGCGGTCGAGGCACTGCACCTTGAGGGCACGGTAGAAGTAGATGTAGGTCAGGCACATGACGATGTAGTCGATGATCTGCGCTGCCTGCGTTAGGTTGGCCAGCCACTGGACGGCTTGTGCGGTGCCGTTCGAGACCGCAAGGAAGGATAGAAAGGGGAAGACCATCGTGACGACGAAGCACCACACCGGAATGCCGGAGCGCGTGCACTTGGCCAGGAAGCGCGGCGCCTGACCCTCGAGCGCCAATCCGTAGAGCGACCGCATGGCGCAATACACGTACGCATTTCCGGCGGAGAAAATGCTGGTGACCAAAAGTGCGTTGACAATATGTGGCAAGACGGAAACCTGCATATTCCGCATTGCGATCACGTAGGGGCTGGCTGCCGCGGTTCCGGCGCCGTCGCCCGCGTTCAGGGTTGGGTCGTTGTACGGCAGAATGATGCCGACGCAGAGAGCTCCACCGATGAAGAACACTCCGAAGCGCCAGTAGACTGTCTTGAAAGCTTGCTTCAAATAAGTCCGTGGCCGCTGCGCCTCTCCAGCAACCATAGCCAGGTACTCGGGGCCGACGATGGTGAAGGCTGCAGACCACAGTGCCCCAAGGAAACCTTGGAAGCGCCCCAAGGAGCCTGTGTGGATGTGCTCCGCGAAAGAGCCAGGGTTCGCCCAGTATCGAAAGCCAAACGCATCGTGCTGGGGGTTTCCTCCACACATGGTGACGAAGGTGAAGCAAAAAACGATAATGATAAGCAGGAATTTGCCACTGGAAAGCCAGAACTCGGCCTCGCCGTAGAACTTGACGGCAAAAATGTTGATCAGTGCGTATAAGACAATACAGGCTGCGCAAACGGCTGCCACGGGTATGTCATCGCGCCAGAACGTCAGCACGAGGTTGATGGCAGAAATTTCAAACGGGATCATGGTGGCTTCGTATAGGAAGAAGTTCCAGCCCGTCATGAAACCGAACGCTTCATCAACCCACTTGCCAGCAAAGCGAATGAAAGAGCCTGGGAGTGAATGTCAATTACCACAACCCTAACTGCGATGTCCACGGGCGGAACAGGGGTGGGCTGCATACCTGAGACGGGCATGTAAACGGCCATTTCGGCCATACAGTTGTTGACCAAACCAAGCAGGGCCGAGTACAGAGCAAATGCGATGAGCAGTGAGCCTGGCCCGCCATCCATCAGGCCGTTACCAATCGAGACAAATAGTGCCGTTCCGATGGAGCCTCCTATGGCAATCATCTGGATCTGACGATTGCCGAGATGCCGTTGCAGGGCATCGGTGTTGCCCCGGGCTTCGACGACGCCCACGGTCTCGTCATAGGGGCCGGCACTGTTCTTTTCGTCGCCTAGAGCTGGCGGAGGCTCTTTTTCTGAGGCCATCGTGGGTGGATATTTTCTTGGGGGAGCACAGCACAGCGGAGGGCCCTTGATTGGTCTGGTTGGGGGAGCGCAAACGTGCTGAAGATTCCAAGCCAAGACAATGCAAGACCACGCAAGACGGGACAAGATCTGATCAGATCAGATCTGGCTATGTAAGGGAGGGAGGGGTAAAAAAAAAGGGAACTCGAAAGGGTTCAGCTGGAGAGAGACATGGCGGCGAAGTGAGGGCGTCTGCAGGGAGTGGCGCGCCGACAGGGTGGATCCATTGCAGCTACACTACTGGAGGCACGCAAAATGCAGATTCGATCTGCATGCAAGAAAATGGCTCTTTCTGACGGGTCTGACGAGCCAGTGAGCCTGACGGGGAGGACGCCCGGTGTTGGAAAAACAGGAAATTGCATGCGGACGAGCGACTCGACGGCCGTGGCCGACGGCGACGAACGGTTCGATGGCAGGCCTCCTCAGACGGTGGGCTAGGCGGGGTCCCCTGTGTTGCTACTCGTGCTAGCTGCAGGTGGAGGGCGGGGTGAGAGTCTGAGATGTGGCGCTAGTTGGTACCTTTCACCTCTCAAGCGACAGAGATAAGCTCATGCGGAGAGATAAGCAGCTGGTTAGCCGAGGCGGGCAGCAGCACTAGCGAGATCACGCAAGCGTGCATACCTCGTCCTTCAGACACATGACGACGGTCTCAGCTCACGGTCCCGACAGCCCGTTTCAATACGTAAGGAGGACCCTTCATTTATTTTCAATTTTCAATTGATTTTTCAAAGGACCCCTATGACTCTGATGTCTCAGATGACAGAATTTGATGGTGAAATGACCGCAGCAGTCCTGCATTTCAATGCATGGAGCAGACTGGGGGCAAATGTCACCCATCGCGAGTTGCTCACGAGCAGACCCGAGCAAGGCCTGCAATTTAAAGGACGAGCAGCGTCCCTGATTCGACGGTGGCAGGTCGCAGTAGTACTGCAAGTATGTGGTCTAGATGCAAGTATATAGAGAGCAGAATGACGCTCCATTCCTGCTGTATGTGAACTTACTCCACTTCCAATGGCCCTCGGCTATTCGGCGACGAGATGTCCGGGCCGATTCTTAATGGAACTCTCACGTAGCCGTTCCTGGATACGTCCAGATATCTAGCAGATCAGATCTCGCCAATCGCCCGCGAGACCGCCATCTCATCCTCAACATGTTCTACGAACCTGGAAAAACAGACCATGGGCTGGACCACGACCCTTTCAAGGTGCGTCTCGGAATCTTCGTGTACCGCATCCGAATACGATTATGTCTCTAATCAGCCGCAGGCGTGCGTCGTGCCCAGGCCCATTGGATGGATCAGCACCGTCTCGCCCGCGGGAGTGCACAACCTCGCACCTTACTCACAGTTTAACAATCTTACTTTTGATCCTCCGTATGTGATGTTCTCCGCCAACCAGACGCCCTCCAACCGGCGCAAGGATACGGTGGCCAACGTCGAGGCCACGGGACGCTTCGCGTGGAACCTGGCGACGTGGGACCTCCGTGAGGCTGTGAATGCCACGGCGGAGCAGGTCCCGGCCGAGGTTGACGAGTTCGACCGGGCTGGCTTGGAAAAGGAATTCACTACAGCGCTGCAGGACCCGCAGCTGCCGATGGTCAAGGCAAGCCCGGTCAAATTCGAATGTGTCTACCACACCACACTGAGGCTGCCCGGCAACCCACCCATGGGCAGCGCGGACGTGGTCATTGGGCGCGTGGTTGCCGTCCACATCGCCGATGATGTGTTGACGGATGGCATTCTAGATGTGCGGAAAACGCAGCCTATTGCGCGTTGCGGCTACTATCAGTATGCGGTCATAAGGGAGACATTTGAAATGATCATTCCGAGCGGCGGCGGTGAGTGGAGCGAGGACATATTAGGTGGCCTGGAGGGAAATAGCAAGAAGAACAGGGCGATCGGCGATCGGATGCGAGAGACGCAGGGAGAGAGACATGCATAGAATACTGAAGAAAGTCCTTGTCGACACGGGACCGGACGGCTTGTAGTAAGTACTGGGCTTTTTCACCGTCAATCCAGAACACATACGTGCAGAAAGTCGGAGCTGTGAAAATATGTGTACCAGGCACGCTTACTGTATCTCGCACTAAGCCACAAAAGCAGTTTTGTGGTCCCTTGTCCGGTCATTATCCCTTGTGACTGCAGACTTCAGGGATGACTAACATATTCACCCAGCAAAGCCGACTTGATACGTGGCATTCAGACGGATTGTCACCCATATAATCCAGCAAGGTCCTGTCAGTAGGAAGTGCGCTTCATCAAAGCGATCAGGCCATCCAGTCTTTGGCCGCCATGCGCCTGTGTGTGACAAAGCCTGTGAAGTTAGTCCACCGCGGTTACAAGATTTTGATAGCAGTCACTTCCTCTTCATGACTTTGACAATGTTCGGTACACGCAATTGGGCTCTGAATCACAGTACACTGCAGAACTATATAAGCGCAGCTTTTGTTCAGCAAATCGGAGTTGACCTGGATTTTTCCCCCACGCCTCGAAGAAGCAAAAACAGATCTCACCACAACAGCACACCTCTCTGAAGAAGCAAAACACATCCCACACGATATATAAAATATACCGTCATACCGAAACCTACAGAAAATGTCTATTCAGACTCAGATCATCTCCAGCAACATGGACACTGAGGTTCCAGGACCAGCAGTCCTGAGCGGCTCTTACAAGACCGCTGATCAGATTTCCCACAGCATCAATATCTCAGCCTATAACGATGAGATCAATGATGCCCTCGAGAAGTTCAAGGCAAAGGGACTCAATGGGCCCGAGGTGGACGCCAGCACATTCCCTCTCCCTACCCTTGGCCCTCTTCTTGAGGCTGTCGCCCACAACGTCCACAAGGGTACAGGGTTTTCCCTCCTCCGTGGCTTCAACACTCAGAAGTACACAGACGAGGATAACCTCATTATCTTCCTGGGTCTTGGTAGCCACATTGGCTCGCAGCGTGGTAAGTCCAGACGTGCGTTTCGGATTTGTCGTTGGATCGGAGGCTGACGAGTACTGTAGGCGCCCAGAACAAGAGCCGTGTGATGATTTCCCATATCACCGATGCCAAGGAGTGGCGGAATGTAAGAGAACAATTGAGTCAGTTTTCCTGCAGTTGCTGACTTACATATAGGTGCCCGCTGAGAAGCGACACGGAATCCACACGAACTCGGCGCTCCCATTTCACACTGACATGGGATGCGAAGTCCTGACTCTCCTCTACCGTCAGGTCGCTGCCCACGGAGGTGCTACGTCGCTCGCTTCAGCAGCGGCCATCTACAACGATCTCTTGAAGCAGCCTGAGATTCTCGAGACGCTCAAGGCTGCCAATTGGCCCGTCCAGCTTAGTGTGAAGAACTCCGTTTTCAAGGAGATGCCTCTGCTCGCCTACCACGAAGGCCATGTCATCAGTGAGCTCTACACTTTTACGGCGTTCCCAATACCAAATGAGTACATCACTGACATATCCCCAGTCTCTGCTGACCCGGGCCGTCTTGGCCTCCACCCTGCAACGGCCGAGAAGCCCTCTGAAGGCTCCAGACTTACCGAAACACAGCTGCAAGCCCTCAAGGTTCTGAACGATCTTGCTGAGAAGCACGGCGTCTCTATCCCGGCTCAACCTGGTGATATCCTGTTCATCAACAACCTGACCGTTCTTCACAAGCGGGACTCTTACATCGACGGTGATACCGACGCCGATGCGAAGAAGGCGAACGGCGCGGCCGCCGACAACACCAAGCGGCGCCACCTGATGCGGCTGTGGCTGCGGAACGAGGATCTGGCTTGGAAGATCCCGGAGGCGATGAAGCTGCCGTGGGAGGCGGCTTATGGGAAGGACGTTGGCCGGCTCATCACCCCGAAGTACGACCCGTCGCCTCAGCCGGATTACAAGGAGCCCAGGTACACCTCTGGTACTGCCGCTTGGCTCATTGAGGACGATGAGGCTTAGGCCCATGGTCATTTTAGGAGGGAGCTTGATTTGGGCGCCCGAAGAGATTTTTGGTAGATCATGCACCTGGATTGAGATGGTAGCATAGAGAATAATGATCACTGGGTGAGCATGTGAGATCCTTGGGACTTTTGTGTGTTGATCGATATTTGGTTACGTTTACTTAGAGCTGCACGATGTGACTGAGTAAAACATCCAATGACAGGCGCACAGAGCCGCTGGGTTTAGGAGTATTGTCGAAATCCCATTTCGTGCAATAAAATGCTAGTTTCAGTGACAGACATTCGGGAGGCCGAATATTTACAAGCGTGCACAACCGCAACTGAAATCGCATAAAAGGATTTGTGTATCTACGAGCAAGCAATGACTAAAATGCTTCGCATCGTTGTCATCTAGCAGACCGCTATGACATGAGGAGCAACAAGCATAGTATCCCCGGCCCCATTGTACGCTACTGGTGTTTGCAATAGGTATGGAGAGATTGCACCGACATGCGGCATGTAGAACGGCTGCGAATCTCGGTCGGAATCTCATAGACCTTCAGATGGTCTTCCAAGTCATTTGAATCATCACCACTCTCTTCCACGACCTCCGTTGAGGGCTCCAGTGCATGTAATATGTTATCAGCAATACCATCCAGCCGCTTAGGTCTGCAAAGCAGTAACTATGGCTATATATAACTGCCTACCAGGGGAGGGTACTTTTGACAATATAGCGTCAGTATGTCATCTGAATAGCGACATAACAGTGACATGCAGTCAGGGTTCTGACAGTATCAACTTTTGTGTCTGTCCTGATCTGCGTGTCACTGATATGATTTTGGGTGTGACACGAGGTTGAGTGTGATATGAAGTTGAGTGTGATGTAAGGATGAATGTCATAGGATGTTAGCGTTCAATATAGCAGGAAAAAAAGGTCGTTTCCTTTTCAACTCGTCCCTAACTCAAGTATTTATTTATAATGTCAAGGGTGCGCTTAGCGTCGAACTCCTGGACTTTTGCCATATTGGAACAAGTGTTGGTCAAGGGAGAACGCTTGAAAGAGTGTTTGGTCGACTGGTGCAAGTGTGTTGATGGGCTTAAAGGTATGAAACAGTGTGTGGATGAGGCGAGGACGCTGGAGAACCCCGACGCAGCGCGCTGCCGCGACCAGCTGGAGAAGACGGACAAGAACATCAAAAACTTGGATTCGTGGCATTTACAGCTGACGAAGTATCTTGTGGGACCACGGGGGATATTTTCGAGCGAACTCGAGAGCTAGGGAGGCTTGCAGCTGGTGGGAATAGAGGTTGTAGCGACACATTTCTGCCGGAGGGTATGCCAAGCAGTAGCGACGTGAGCTGATCATTTGTTCTTTTGCTCTGGATGATATACTGACCGTAGTTCTCACGCATGTATTTGGATCCAGAAGATCCTGACTGGTTGAAAACAACAGTTGATTTTGTAGCGGTTTAACAGACAAGACAATCTGCAACTCATTCACCAAACGGCGTAAACTTCTCCAAGTACGTCTCAGCATGCTCCATCTCCCCTTCCAATACCATCTTGTGCTTGTCACTCCTGACGCGGATAATACATTCAAACGGCTGTGGCCGGATGTTGAACCCCTCCGTGTACTTGAACGTGTCATAAGTGCGACCCGGAATTGGTTTGATATCATACGCCCAGAGCAGTTTAGCCAATGCGATGTATAGTGAGTTCGCCGCCAGGTTTGCCCCTGGGCATATGCGTCGCCCCCAGCCAAATGACGAGTGTCCGCTCTTGGAGGGATGGGCTCTTCCGCCAAGCTCGAGGTCCTGCTTCTCGCCTGTGTGGATGGTGCCCGTGGAAGTTTGCTTGACTCTCGCAGCGATGCTCCCGTCCAGGAAACGCAGTGGATTGAAGTGGTGGGGATTCGGGTAGTACTCCTCATTCAGATTGATTGCCCAAGAGTTGCCAAGTACAGTTGTTCCAGCTGGGATATAGTAGCCTTCATAGTGGTCATCCTCGGTCGACGCATGAGGTGTGCCACCCAGCACAGCGACCGGCCTCCATCGCAGGACCTCCTTGACCAAAGCTCTGATGTAAGGGAGGCTCGCCTCATCTTCGAACGTCGGTGTCCGGTCGGGGCCAATGACAGCGTCCAGCTCGGCCTGCGCGGCCTCGAGGGTTTCCGGGTGTGTAATCAGTGCCAGGAAAGCCGTACACATTGTTGATGCTGTGGTATCTGACCCAGCACCGAACAGGGAAGCCGGGACGAAGGAGAAGTCGCGATCGGACAGAGGAATATTCTCCGTCTCCCGCATTTCCAGCAATATTTTGCACAGAGAATCTGGCAGTTTCTCCTTCGAAGACTCCTTCTCGGCTCTGGCGATGTCCCCTCTCACCACGTCGACCAGGTCCATATTCGCAGCAGCCTCCTGCAGCCCGTGCTTCTTGATATCCTTCTTCCACGGCGCGAGGAAATCAGGCACATGCTTCAGAGCCGGAATAGTCTCGACCAGATACTTCCCAGGCACATTGAGCGACGCAGAGTAATGCATGAACTCGAACCTCTGGCCGATGACCCTGGCATTCAGCGAGTCGATCCGATGCCCGTACGCCACGCAGAACACCACGCTCGATGTGAATGTCTCGATGAGCTTGACATAGTCATTCGGACGACTCAGGAGCCCGCATGCGAGCCGAACTGCCTCGGCCTCCTGTACCGGCTTGTAGAGCCTCAACGCCTTGGGCGTGAGAGCGAGGTGCAGGAGTCTCCGGCGGACGCTCCACTCTTTGCCGTAGGGTTTCACGAGAATGCTAGCGCCGTCCCACAGCAGCTCGCCCATCGCCACCATGCGGGGACGGCTGGAGTACTTGCTGCTCCTGGTCTCGAGAAGCTCCGTAGCGATGGCCGGGTCTGAGATGATGACGGTGGGCCGGCGGCCGATCCAGATGGTGTAGATCGGGCCGTACTTCTTGGACCACTCTTGGAACTGCACCCATGGCTTTGACTTGGGGAGCTGCAGCTTGTTGCCGATGAAGGGAAGAGGAGTAGGGCCAGGTGGCATGCGAAACCAGGTCACGGCATCATAGAGGACGGTGACTGCTGGCAGGGCGATCAGGAGCGAGAGCCAGACGTAGAGGGGCCATGTCGACGGGTGCACCGAGATTTCTGCCATGCTGCTAGAGTCCTGCCCACTGTATGGAAGAGTAAACGTTCTCTAGGAATGCAAACTGGTGCGAGAGGAGTGCAGTTGACAGCTGGGGAATATCGACGAGGGCGCAGCGAGCATGATGGAGCGAACAACGCCCTATTTCAACTTTGGTGAGGTTCGTCGTCTGCGGAGGATCAACGACCCGCTGAACCAGTGCTGAGACCTGATGAACTAAGTGCTCGCTAGGGGAGTCTAGGAGTAGCTTTGTCCACCTGATCCAGCCAGTCTTGCGGCACTCGGCACTTAATGAGCCTGCTCTTTCAGGTTATTCCGGGGAAAAGCTTTCCCCGCAAAACCTCCACAAACCAAGCCCGCTACCCCGGACCCACCACGACGATACCCAGCGGTAAAACTCCGGATGGTCTCCGACGTCAAAACACTTCACATCGTTGTGAGAGACAGCGCTAAAACTGTCTGATCTTCATTTAGATGTCATTTTGCTGGGATAACTCAACAAAAATAGGCATTTACCTTATCAATGCCTTGGGTCTTTCTTGCCATTCAATCGTCACGGCGCATCTTAATCAAAGATATTGCTGTTTTGGAGCAGGCTCAATACGAGTCACTGAGAACGTTTCGTTTGCATGTGTAAGGTTCGCCTACCTGGATTGGCCGCACCCAACAGCATTATGCTCAAGATCATGGCTTTCCCGAGTGGAATGGGGTATGGGAGCCGTCTCGAACTCGCTGATTTCATCTCCAGTGTGCAGGGTAAACCCGAGAAGAAGACTGAATATCTGGACAGCCTGATTGGAAGAGTCTTCTGTCCAAGAAAAGGACCAAGCGCTCCCGATTGTTACACTTGAGACTATTACGTGAGAATGAGAGACCTTTGAGGAAAGGAAAGAGATGAAAGGAAGCATGGCTGTCAGAAAATGAATGAGAACCAAGCGAAGGTCGGACAGTCAGGCTAATTGTTCAGCTTGATCAAGACAATGACGCAGGCGAATTGTCCCGCATGTGAATGAGAGCTAAAAGAGAGACCGAGTGTAGCTGGAAAGAAGTGTGAAACTGCATTTTCAACCACGCTGACACCGGCAAGTTACGAATCCTTCGGAGGCACATTGCGAAAGCCACAACTAGAAGGATCATGGATACTGATGGAGTTCCAGAGGAATTCTGTCTCAAATACCTTCAGTGTCATTTAAAAGATCGCTGGTAACCCTGAGACAACACTCGTATAAATCCAATAATCACGACCGCAATAATATGAGTCTCGAAGCAGATTTACGACAGCAAATGATAAAATCTCATGCTCCTCAATCATGACAAGTGACACCGTTGTTTATCGTTGCTGGTCCGATTTCCTAGGATCTGCCTTGAACGGAGGTAAGCAATCCCTCAGACTTCATACTCTTACTGGTGGTGATTCCCTAAGCCACCGGCACAAGTGTCGTGCAACGGAACACCACATTTCAGCCGATAGGGCTGCGGCCGACATGGAGGCAGTCATGAAAAGGCACCCCCACCCATCGAAGTCCAACCACTTGGTCCGAAACCACATTCCTCTCTTCCAAGTATTCTATTTACTCCCCTCGAGACTATTGCTGAGCAGTGACCATGCGGTTTGTTTGGCTTTCAGAGACTGCAAGTATCCTTGCGTCGGTCTTTTTACTTTATCTTCTCGCAGCCCTTCTAACCGTCTATGATGGGAAACCTGTGTTTGAATGGAAAGGCATCACACTGAACGCTGTGGTGTCTACTCTTTCGACAGCATCGAAGGCAGCTCTGTTGCATGCAATCTCGGAACTGATTAGCCAGTGGAAATGGATTCTCTTCACCAGAAAGAGTCGTCCATTGCTGGATTTCGAGAGGATAGATGCTGCCAGTAGGGGTCCGTTGGGAAGTTTGACGCTGATGTGGAAGTGGAGATCCATGTAAAATGTTCCTATTTAGTATTTGAGTATGGCGACATCATATGCTAACGCCAATAGTGGATATCTTTGCTTAGGCGCTTTGGTTGTGCTTCTCAGCATCGCCGCCGACCCCTTCACTCAGCAGCTTATTCAATATCGACAGGGCCTGGTTTACACGGAGGACGCGAACACAACAGTAAATAGAGCAGGACGCTTTGCAAAGGGCACTGGCATCTACACAGTCACCACCGTACCATCGTCAGGTTAGCCAAGTCGCTAGATGTATTGGAATTTCGAGAGTATTGGAGCTGACATGGCAAGACTATTTCAACACAACTACCAACGCCACCGAAGGTGTAAAACCCTTGATGCAGTCAGTCATGGTCGACGCAGATCTTTCCATACAGTCGGCCATCATGTATGGACTCGACCAACCGATCCACAACGTCGTCCAGCAAGGTACCTTTAATTGCCCAACTGGAAACTGCACGTGGCCTGATTTCGAGTCCCTTGCGGTTTGCAACAGCTGCACCGATCTGACGCCCGAGCTTCAACGTATCGTCTCAAGCGGGAATCAATCCTTGTATTTAAAGAAGGACAATACTACACTCGCCACCTCCCTTGCCAGTGGTACCGCATTTCGACTTCCCAGTGGTCTTTACCTTGACAACACAGACGGTTTTCAGCCTCACTTATTCAAGGACAATATTGGTTATGGCGCGATTATGTTGGCAACACTTGGGACAGCCAGGGCGTCCGAGACCACAAGCAAAATAGGCCTGGACACCCTGAT
The DNA here is from genome assembly GCA_014872995.1 of Diaporthe citrichinensis. Lineage (NCBI taxonomy): Eukaryota > Fungi > Ascomycota > Sordariomycetes > Diaporthales > Diaporthaceae > Diaporthe > Diaporthe citrichinensis. The sequence goes on along the minus strand of JADAZR010000119.1, from coordinate 6,669 downwards.
CTGGTCGATGTCGATGATCCGTGCGGACCCAAATGACTCAAATAATACAGAGGTCTGGCCCCATTTCCCAGTTTCTGCAATGGAATGTGCGCTATACTACTGCGTTAAAAATTATGAAATTACGGTATCCAGCGGTACCCTTCGAGAAGTCAGCAAGCAAGTCACCGATATCAGTCGGGTCAAAGACTCATGGGACGTTGGAAAAGGTTATGCCAGCCTGATGAACGAGTCACAAATCTACAGCATAGCTTTCGACAACATCGTCTCGGCAATCGATCGCTCGGACCTCATGCTATTTTCGGCGGCATCCGGTAGCCGCTTCAACATATCATCAGAAGCGGTCAACAGTATAAGCAACTATTTCCAGTCCACATTCGCCTCGCAGCCTCATGAATTGACAATAGCGGAGACCCCAGCCAAGACAGGGAGGTTGAACGGGTACTATATGAGATCAACACAGCTCGAGTACGAGCCAAGCATTATGCAAGCTCTCTTCTCAAGTACGGATTTGAACGCGACTTTCACAGCATTGTCCGCCAGCATGAGCAATGCAATACGTACTGGGGCAGATGGGAGCTTTGAAGGGGTTCCGATCAGTGTGGCTGGGAAAAGAGGGGAGTTAACAACGTACTACCGAATCGTCTGGCCCTGGATCTGTCTTCACTGTTTCATTGTTCTGGTTGGTGCAGTATTCCTAGGTATCACGATCTGTGAAAACCGGCGATATGGCCGGATGGTGCCCCTGTGGAAATCGAATAGTCTGGCAATTGCGAGCCGTGGGAAGTTGGTGACGGATGTTCTGTCTGGCATACAGACGGTGAAGGACATTCGGAGCAAGGCAAGGGTTTCTCGGGTGGCGTTTTCTGACAGCGGTGACGTGGCAAGCCCTTCTCAGGAGCGTCTTCATTTCGATTGTCTGGAGGATAAATCTTGGCCACATGAGACAGTCGATGTTAGCTGATTTACAGCAAATGTCGACATTGAGAGGAAAGCGATAGTATTACACTTGAATAAAGGTGATGATATATCTCGCTCTATGCTGCAACGCAGTTGCATGGGAGTAAGGATTTCGTTGATCCGTACCGCCAAGTACTCAGCAGAAGCCGGGAAATTTTGGTCTAGTTAGATTTGGTTCAGACTGTCAGTGCGAGACAGATGGTCTTGAGAGAACCTTGATCTGAACTTTTTTTGGGGACTGATCTATAGTTGTGGCCTGCAGTAATCTGAACTTCTCCTTTTTGCGCAAATACTAGTCACCACCAAGGCCATCCACATGTGCGAGCAACATAGTGAGGATTCGACCACAAGCACGAAAAGCGAGAAGTCTGATAAAGATGTAGATTGCGAAATTTCCAATAAAGAATGACTCCTACAGATATTCCCAAGTGGTATCCAACCTTACAATCCCCAAAGAGCAAACTGAGTATTTTGTATAGCCCGGAAGTCAAACTCACGAGTCCCCATATTTTTACATGCGATCCAGTTCTCGGATGAGACTTGGGAATCGCCACAAAAGAAAAAAGGTATCAAAAAGAGTGTACCGTCTCTCACACGGCAAGAGACCAACGACACAGGCACAGCCTCCGTCCCATCAACAACATCCCCCCATAATCTCTCTCTATCGCGCTCTTAGAAAGCCTGGCCGAAAGCCGGCTCCTGCAGCATAGTCCCATCAGGCCCCGTGACGATCTCAAACTCCTGCGCCTTCCCGCTGACACCCGCAAGGCTGAAAGTCGGCCCCATGCTAACCTTCATAATGGTAGCCGAGGCCGGCGGCTGGGGCGGCGATGACCTGGACGAAGACGCAGTGGCAGAGCTGCCAGTGCTGTCGGCCGTGTTCTGGCGGCGCGGAGGTCGGGGCGGCGCAACCACGTTGACCGTCTTGACCTGGCCGACCTTCACGCGCCGCAGGGCCGCCGGAACAGAGGGCAGGGACTTGTCTTTCTTTGCGGGGCCGGCCTCGTCTCCCGCCTTAGAGGAGGAGGCCGACTGTGCTGCGGCCCTGGCCTGGAACTGGGTCTCCACCTGGGCCTTGGCGTCGGCTTGTGCCTGAGCCTGCGCTTGCGCCTGCACCTGGAGCTGGTATGCCTGCGCCTTGGACTCGGCTGCGAACATCCTCTCGAAGGCGGCGGCTGCTATCTCCTCGTCGTCGGCGTCGTTGGGGAATAGCCTCAGTACAGGAGCTTTGTTGCTGTGTGGGTGGGGCGTCTTGGGCCGCGGGGGACTCTCGACCAGACCCTCTCCTTTGGCGATGGAGGTGGCATTGGGAGTCGCGGCTCCCTTGTTGGGCGGGAAGGGGACGAGACGCTGCCTGAAGGGCTCAACGGTGTTATCAATTTGACCCAGTCCGAGACTGTCTTTCTGTAGGACGGGAGGGCTGATGGTGGGCCGCCACACCGAGGGAGAGTCGGACCTGTCGCTGCTTGACCCGCCGGTGGGACGACGACGCATCCTCCGGCCACGCTCGGGGGTGTCGGAACCAGCCGTAGAGCGGGACCCGTTGCGGTCGATCCCGATGCTCCGGAGGGCTGCGTTTGCCAGGCTGTCTGCCATGCTGTCTTGAGGCGGAGAGCGGGACGCGCTTGCCTGCCTCTGAGGCCTATGGCCCGTCTTGACGACGGCCCTGCTGGCATAAGATGAGGCTGTTGTCAAAGATGCATTCGAAGCCTGACGAGATGGCTGGCTTGGTCGGCTCGTTCCATTGCTCGAGGAAGAGGAAGCGGAGCCCGAGCGGAAGCGTTCAGCCGTGGGAGGCCTTGCCTCCATGGCACTCGCGTTGGCCGCCCTTGCTTTCTCTCGGATGGAGTCCAACTCTCGACGGCTGCCGTCCCCAGGAGGAGTGGTTCGCAGAGCGCCATCCATGCGGATCTGGGGGGGCGACCGACTTGAGTCACGACTGGAAGGTGGTGTGAGAGTAGCAGGCTGTGGCATAGGGAGCGGTTGAGGAAGGTTCAGCTCCCTCGTTGGAGGGACATAGGTGGTCGCTGGGAGCGTATAGTCACCGCCCGATGTCTCGCCAGCCTTCGGAGCCCTAGACTTGGTAATATTGGACTCTGTAGCTGCCCGTTGGACCCGCATGCGATTTGTCTTGAGCGGCGGCGGGACCACATCAGATGGCTCATCATCCTGAGCTGTGTGGTGTCTAGGAAGACGCGAATACTTTCTGGTGACGGCGTCGTAGTGCGGTGCAGGAAGGACTGAACGGCGTGAATGAGCGATCTCCAGCAGAGGCTGGTCGTAGACAACGGGTATCTCTGCACACATTGGGCACGGCAGCGACACCCAGAACTTTCCGGACTGGTCTGCCGTTGAAGCTTCCTCCTGCTCATCAGGAGAGCACCAGTTCTTTAGATTGGCTTTGGCGCTACATTTCTCACGACGGATGAGATAGTGCCTCTCTGGCTCATCGCAGCGGTCGTAGCCGAGGTAGGTGAACTTGCACATTCCTTGTTGTCGTTGGCAGATTGAGTCTCTTCGTCAGATGACTCTTCAAGAGAGCAGAGTTTGGTAGAGCAGGGGCTAGTAGGAAACGACTGAGGTTGGAAATCAAACTCTGTTGTTACTGCTGGAGGGCTGAGTGGACCGTCTCTCCGCAGTGAACTCTTGACACGGGGCATTGGGGAGAAATGGATGAAGGAAAGAATGTTTGGGTGTGTCGAGTGGTCTACCGTTGTTGTCATGGAGATGTTTCTCCTGCGCGACTATTATACCTCGAGAAACACTTGCCTCTCGATCACCCTTGCAGATCAAACCATACGGCCGAGTGGATAGAACGTGGTTAGCGAGTGGGCTTGGCCGATCTGGCGAGCACGCAAGTGTCACCGATGCGGCCGCCGCTGGGTGTGAAGCGGAGAATCAAACCACGCGTGGGTATAAGCTGCGGCCTTGTGCGAGTGTTTGACAGCCGTGTTCAGCCCGAAACAATAAGAGAAAGAGACTTGTCCAACCTGCTGTTTCCACCGACAGGTCGGGTCGGGATGTGAAAGTGGGTATATGAGACCAGAAAATGTACTCGGCCTTGTAGCTCAAACAGCTGGTGCCGGGAGAAGAGGCCGGTTTTCTCGAGCAAGAGGGGAAGCATTGGACATCAGGCACCGAAAGGCCGCTGGTCTGTTGCCGGGAACCACGGAGCCCGGCTGTTCATATGGTCGTCCTCAGCCAGTCCCGGTTTGAGGCTCTCGGGCGTAGACCGCAGAGAACGTGAGCAGCTCGTTTCAAAGCAGGTGGGTAGGGCTGCTTGAAGCCAGCATGGATGACGATGTGGTCTGGACGCGGCCACGGGATGTGTCAGCCCCTGCACTAACAGAGGCTGCATGGGCGTTCGCGGCTGAGCTGTTAGCGGCCGGCCTGCGGTGGCCACGCCGTCCCCAGACCCGACCAGGCCTCTTCACAGGCTCGAAACTCCACTGCCAATGGAATGTCCCGAACTTGGGCTGTTATTATTAGAATCCTTCGTTGCCATGATGATGAAATCTTTCAAAAAATTAACTTCTGCCTTTTATCATCAGTATCGCCCCGGAGATCTTGGTTTGATCGTTCGCGAAGATGAGTGATCCGCCAATGTACGAAAGGGGGCTTACGAGCCTCACTCAATTTGCCCAGAACAATTTTCGAGCGAAATAATTTTCTTCCAAATCCTTCGGGTCCAGTCAAACGGTCAGCCGCCTCAGTTCTGGTGAGAATGGCGATGGAGCACACAGCCACGGTCGCGTGGTTTCCGGACGCAACGGCGAAGTCCCTGCCTCCAATGATGCTTGAGACTGATCCACGGCTTTCGTGTCAGCATCTTGAAGACACCTCGGCTTCCATCATCGCAAACGGCAGCCAATGTCCCGTATACAAATACAGCAACACCTTGGCATACAAGCCAGTTTGCAGGAAGCGAGAGACGAAGCTCATGGTGGTTGCCAGCGAGCTCACCCTCCAAGTCGTCAGCAAGATCGGTGTGGTTGATGACATGAGTGCGCAGTGGTATCAGAAGGGTGCATTGATGGAGCTGGGGTATCCCATTGACGTGACCAGAATTCTCCCAGCTGAACGCGTCTCGATCGCGAAGCATATGATGATACTGGTGACAGCTTTGCATCGCAAGGGAATCTTGCATGGCGACATCAGACCCGAGAGGTTCGTCAAACAGCCCGGAAGTGATGATCTGAAGATAGTAGACTTCTCTTCGGCGCGGATGAGAGACGACAGCGACCTGAACACGTGGCCTGGAGAGACACCAACAGTTGAATACACCTCGCCGAGCCGATCCCCTGACGGCGAAGCTTCGACGCCATTCGATGACTACTACGCCTTAGCCGTCTCAATATGGGCCGTGTTTGCTGGGGAGCGCCCCATGGTCGGTCTGTTCAACTCCAACGAGGGGCACACCCCCGACATCAGCAAGATCACCGACGACGAGCTGTTCTGCAGCGTGGTAGACGTCCTGGAGGAGGGAGGCCTTCAGTTGGATACCCCGGTTACCCTAGCTCGGCGCAACTCCATGAGCATCGATCCGAGTAACCGCAGCGTTTCGTTCCCCTTGAGCCTATTCGGCCCGGACCCCGACGATTTGGACGACCACAATGGTGTCAAGTCGAAACCTCGGTTTTGCCCACACTGCTTTGAAATAGCAATGTCGAATGCCGACAAAATCACCGGGAAGGCACCCAAGCCTGCTACCGACTACCCAGAGTTCTGCCACTTGCGGAAACCCACACACGACGTGGGGGCCGCAAGCGACTACGCCTTGCAGTGGCTCGAGGGCCAAGAAATGGCAGAAGGGGCAGAGAATACACCGTACCTCGAGAACATTCCACGCTCGGATTCCGGCGAGGGCCATCTCAGGACCAGATCGCCCCCACGAAACTCGAATTTGCGGGTGAACACAACCACCGACCAAGAAGTCGAAAGGCCGCTTTGGTCGGGTGTGAGCGCCGCCACGATCACGGCTGCTGATCAGCCCTCCGGACGAGATCGTTCCAACACGGTGCGCAACGCTTTTGCTGGACGGGATCGATCCGGTACGGTGCGCGGGCCCTTTCCCGTGGCGCCATCAGCGTCAGACGAAGGGTATGAGTCGCTGGGATGGGCAAGCAGCGGGGGAAACGAGCTCCAGCCCAAGCAGCGGCCGCGAGGTCTGAGCTTCCAGAGGACTATGAGCGCCTGGTCAGAATCTTCTGTGGGCTCAACAGCCGACGACGACGGCGAATCGGGGGGGAATGGAGGGACCGAAGACACACAATCCAACTGCTCATCACCGCCGCTCACACCGATGCCACTCAATCTCAAGCGGCTGCAGGTCACGTCAAGCTTCGAGAGTGTGACTCTGTCTGAGGCGGAGGCGGTCGAAACGGAGGGGCTGACTGATTCCGGCCATAATATGTAGGCGGGCCGTGTCGGACAGAGCATGAAACGGGAAGGTCGACCAAGGATATGGGTAACCTGAAGGGGTTTGGCGTTGACAATGGGAAAAGAAGAGAGACCTGCTAGATTTCGGAGTTTGGATCTAAATTGCAGACATGTGGTGCAAAAGCCACACCAACACCAGCAATCTTCGTCGTAAGGAGCGATGCAGGCCAATGAAAAAAAATGGGCATTCCCCTTGGGCCGTTCACTTCTTCGGGTGAGGAGCCCAGGTGTCAGAAGAGGAGATGTATCCCTGGCCCAAGCGGCGTATTCTCA
>JADAZR010000118.1:0-95121 GCA_014872995.1 Diaporthe citrichinensis | reverse complement strand
TGGCGTGTGGGGCGGGGGGTGGGGGTTTGTTGTTGGTTTCGTTGGGTGGGGGGGGGGGGGGGGGGGGGGGGGGAAGGCTGTCCTCCTTTCAAAGCTCGCAGCAAATGGCGAAAATTCCATTCAAATGCCAGCCATACTTGCAAATGGGCCAACAAGGACGGCACATTCGTGTACATCAAGTACCACCTCCTTGCTAGGCATCAGAAGCAGCTCAGCCATGGAACTTATTGCACTTCAAAATTGATATCTGGAAACGATTCGTGCACTTCCCAAAATCGGATTTCCGTGCGGGAACAAGAGCCCTGCTTACACCACAATTATGCCACATGCCCAGCAGGACTCGACTAAGCCTTCTCAAGCTGCAGTCAAAGGTCGTAGCTTCGTAGAGGTTCATTCCCAAACACAAAATATTGGGGAGGCTTTAACCAAATGTACGTTGGTCTGCAAAAGTACCCATCAGAAGTAATTTAGGACGACAGCATTCTAGGTGAGACTTGGTTTGCCCAGCAGATGAATGTGACCCATTGGGACTAACTATCTTTTAGTTGCACTGCCTGCATCAGCTTCGCTGGGTATGTGATTTCAATTGTACTTGATGAGTAAAGGAAACGGGGGAGGACACTTTTCGGGCTGAAATGATCGATGCATGAGAGACAATTTCCTTAGTATCGTCACATGAGGGGAGTATTGACGGATCCGACCTACTAATAGCATTCCTCGGAAGATAATCCACCAATGTGGACGAGTAAAAGTGATAGAAAAGGGAGAGCAAGACTGAGATTCTTGGAAGAAGTGCTCAGGTGTGGCTGGACACGGTTGCCAAGCGTTTTTCAAGACTACCTACAAGATGCTAGGGATGGGTAGAGAACATCATGAATCTTGACTTGACATTACCAGAACAATCTGGACGGAACGAATTATATATAAAATCATGAAGCCCACCGTGTTGCTCGTCCTCGTGCGCAGGACTCCACAGAACATCTCCTCCCGAAGTTCTTCAGATCTTATTGAGCACCGACATCCAATAGATTCAACATGAAGTTGCAAATTGCTACCCTATTCGCCGCCCTGGGACTTCGTGGTGCCTTGGGTGCACCTTTTGACGAAGCCGACGCGGACATTTCCGAAGGCCAGGTTGAGTCCTTCGAAACCTATTCGCACCTCTCGAAGCGCTATTTTGGCGGTGATCCAAGCACGGGCGAGATCTGTCCCCAGACGCAGGGCTTGTTCTATAAAACAAGCTCTGGAGCTACGTTCCAGATCGGGTGCTCCGTCGAAACAGCGGGCGGAATTCTTCTCGCCGTATACAAGGACCAGAGTAACGTCCTGGCCTGTACCCAGTAAGTCTACGAGGGCAGCTCACTCGATGGTCTCCTGCATCGCATGCCCCCGAACTCGATTGTTATCACGATACAAGCCCTTCTCTGACCCTTACGCCCACTTAACCAGGCAGTGTGACACTTGGAATAAGAGCCCATCGGGTAAAGGTAAACCTTGCGGCTCGGCGACCTATTACAAAACCCCTCCCAACGGTGTACACAATTGCTATATCCGCCAGACCGACGCGTCGTGGGTGGCTACTGCACCGATTGGGAATGCGGAGTCAGGGTTCGCGTGGGGTTGCTAGTCAATGAATGAAAGCATTTATACCGAACAAGTATTCTCACACAATGATGAAGCGACTGAAACAGTACGAGACACTTGCTGCTTGAGCTGAGGTGAATAGCATGGAAGTTTCCTCTTCATAACATTTGAGTGACTGGGAAAGCACAATTTGAAGATGACAGTGATGTGACGTGGGTTCAGACATTGGAAAAGGCACTCAAATTATTGACATCGCTTTCTGTCGTTGTCAGTAAAGCGACTATCGCGAAAGAATTCTGCTAGTACATGTATCAGTCGTTGTGGTACCACGACGAACCTCTGCCAAAGATAGTGGCCCACTCAACTCACTCAACTATATTCAAGCTTCTTGAAGAGGTTAATAGTACGGGGCAAATAGGCGACGTAAGATGCACAATACATATTGGCTACCCTGCGGCTTCAGTATATGCTCTCGGTACGCCTTCTTCGGCTTCTACTATGAGCCTTCTGCTCCTAAACTTGGACCTATGCCAACCTGTTTCACTACATATTCTCACCCACCGCACGCCTCACCACTTTCTTAATAAAAACTGCTCTACAATTATAGGAAGAGAAGGAGGGGGGAAGCAGAACAGCTTAATAAATACTGTGACAACCACAAGAAACTGATGACCAATCAAGTTCAAGGCATGGTAAGGGTGTTAGCTTCGACGGAGAATACCCGATACCATCAAAAATCTCTTGAGTCGGCCATTAAATCAAGTCAGGAGGTTCGACAACCCGGCTTGGACGATGTTCTCCTTCAGTGTCCCATTCAACAGGATGCCGAATGAGCCTCCTTCGAATGTGCAGAACGAATCGTTGCCGGGCATCTCGCCGGTCTGGAAGTACTTGGCGATTTTTGAGAAGCCGCAGAGATTCTGTGTAGGATGTATGGCGTGCTTTTGAAAATGTCAGAAAGCTGCCACGGATTTCTATACAGGATTCAATGTACTCACGCCAAACCCATCAATGATGAGCACTTGGGCATCCTTGTAGTTTTGTGCCGAGGAAAGCGCACTGTTGCCGTGGTCAGATCGGGAGACTCGATGGGAGGGGAGGTAGCTCACTTATCATAAGGGGTAACTGGGTCGTAGGTGTTGCCGACGAAGAGGATAGGAGTCGCGGTATTGCCACTGAATGGCCCCGTGAATATTTCCGTAGCCTTGATAGACCAGCCACTACATCCCAACAGAGTCTTGATCCAGACATCCCCGAGGATGCTTTGGCCCTCAAGCTCGGCCAAGAGAGGCCTGAAATCCTCCAAAGTCTTGTTGTACCATCTGTTGTTCTGGTCAGAACACAACACGCCGAGGGCAAAAGGTGCATTCAAAAAGCCATCGGGGGTAGGATCTCCGTAGAGCACCACCATGCCCTCGGTCCATTTTCTCAAATTCTGATCAGAGAGTGCACGCTCGAGGCCCAGCAGTACATCGGCCAGCATGCCGAATTGCGCGCTTGGTGAATATACCGTCGTCAGGAGCCCGACCTTCAAATTGAGCAGTGCTGACTCGATGTCTGTGGCGTTCGGCCAGTTCTCTTCCTTGGCTTTCTCGGCGTCAAGCCGGGCGAACGATCGATGAAAACGCTCGTAGATGTCTTTGGCCGAGGAGCCTGTGTAATAGGAACACCCTGACGGCCCAGCCTCATGACAGTAGATGAAGAAGCCGGCGATGACGCCATCGAGACGGTTGACACTGTTGCGGGTCAGACTGGTGAGGTAGTCCTCCGGATCAACGACGCCATCCAGAACCATGTTGCCCACTCTGTCGGGAAACATCGAAGCAAACGTCTGTCCGAGGAACGTCCCGTAGCTGATTCCGTAATAGTTCAGGAGACTGCTGGGCTTCGAGGATCTCTGTCCGTCCTCTGTTGCTGCGAAGGCGTCGACAATGCTGAGCATGTCCCTGGAAGTGGTGGCCGTGGACATGTGCGGCCCAGCATCAAGCTCTCCACCTGATTGCGTCGCACATTCTGAGCCGAGGTCGGTTCCGTACTGGATGAAGCTGTCATAGAAATCGTCAGGCATCCTTGGGACGCTTCTCGAAAGCAATTGTGTATCCTGGGTCCTTGTCTTGGCTGAGCAGTTGGCTACCGGTTCACTTAGGTACATGCCTCTGGGATCAAAGCCGACTATATCCCAGTTGCTTCCTATTACAGTCTTTGGACGAAATTAAGTCAGTTTTTGCCCATTGCACTTGTGAATGACGGGGGAATGGATCTCAATGAAGGGTGACAGAGAGTGAGACACGTGAAGAACACTGTGCCATTATGGGCTCTTCCCAAAGGAGCGCCTTGTGAGTATCGTTTTGACAAAGATCATTGCTGGGATCTCACCTGGATCATCAAGCCGTAATCAAGAGCTTGTTCAGTTCCCGAGGCTCCGGGGCCACCAGGGTTGATGAGAATCATGCCCTGATATGGTCCAGATGTCGAGTTCTCGTGGGCGGGATACTTGATCAGAGGGACGGAAGCGCGGCCGAGCTCGGGATTTTGATAATCAAGGGGTACCTAAGAGGATGAATCAGCCTGAGTAGAGAGAGAGAGAGAGAGAGGATCTGAAAGAACCAACATCCAGCCGGGAGCAGAGGAATCCGTCCTCGCACGGACACCAAGTAAGGTTCTTCGAAGCGACAATTGTAGACAGGGAGCAATCTGTGTAATTGCTTGCTTGGGCAAAGTGGAGCAGGCCCAGCAAGGCAAAGGAGAGTGCGGTGCCCATCGTTGTGGAAGGTCCCATTTTATGATTGAAGTGAGCTTGAAGTAAAGGAAAGATGGGCTAAGGAGCATCCAAGGGAGTCAGTGTGTTTAAATATTCGTGCTGTTGCACTCCTGAGTGTGTTCCAGGGGTCCCGGCTTCCAAGAGCCAATAGTTCTGGAGAGTGAGAGTTGCTTGATCTCGTAGCTATAATAACAAGCTGAACGAGCAAAAGGAAAAGTAGCGAGAGCGTATTTCAATTTATTTCCAAAAGGGCCTTTACTTCTAGAATGGTTCCTCGCTAAACTCCTCTAAGTACTATGCTAGCTAGCCTAGCCTTATTGTCACAAAAGTCTTCTAACTGTGCTAGCTACGCCACCACAATAAGTGAATGATAGGTATATATCAATTTACCAATCCAGGTACGAAAAAGGGTATGTTCAACATGCGCGGAGGAATAGGGACGTAAAAGTGTGGTCCAAACCTTGGAAGCGCACTCGCGTAGCTTAGGCACTTTTTCTTCCGCTATATCACCGACGCCAAGACTTCCTTCAAGCCCATCACTAAATCCTGCCGTGTGCAAGGCAGCCGATGGGCGCACGCTAAAACGACAGGGTCCTTACGAGCGAGCCAACCAGGCCAACCAGGCAGCCATTCTGGTCTTGTCGACAGGCCGTCTTGATGGCATTCTTAATCTTTCATCACATTCTGGGATCGGGGTCTCCACGATTACGAGAGTCCACCTGCAGCAGGGTCCCTACGAATACGACGAGTAAAGACAATGCTCTCATCCAAGCCCTGTGAATACTTAGGTTCTGCGGCTTGATGCTTGCTACCCTCTTCTCCGCAAAGAGCTCACAGGAAAGCATTTTGATCGCACGACCATCGACGGTGCTCAATATCCTAGCGAGCCACCTGGTCGACTACCCTGAGAAGACAGTCGGATTGATAGTGTTCTAGTGGTGTAGCAAACCACGCAGGAGGGTTTCTCTGGTATGCCCCACCTCCTCCCTACGAATCTGCCAATGATGGCGAGGCGCGATCCTCACAATATGCGAGCCAGCTTTCTTTGCGACGTGTACCTGAGCCCGAGATGCCCAAGGTGGCGAAAGGCAGGAGGAAGCGAGCATACGGACCAAAGACAAGGTCTGGGTGTCTTACATGCAAAGGTAAGTCCCAGCACAATGGATCTAACCTTGGGCTGTCATCTGATGGATGCGCAGTTCGAAGAGTCAAATGCGACGAGACCAGGCCAGAGTGCATGAGATGTACAACAACGCGCCGCGTTTGTGATGGCTATCCTCATATTCAATGTGTCGACTCGTTGGGCCTTAGCATTGTCCCATTGGCTTTCACGGTAGAGCCATCAGCTGACATCCATCCCTGCGCGATATCAAAGCGGTCTTTTGACTTCTTCATGCGGAGAACTAGCCCACAGCTGGCGGGTTTCTTCGGTTCTGCTTTTTGGGAAAGACTGGTCCTTCAAACGGCACATCACGAACCGGCTATACGCCACGCCCTCACTGCCATAGGTTCATTACACGAACAAAAGGTCATCGGCAGAGATGCAGAAATGACTTTCGCTTTGCAGCAATATAACCTTGCTATCAGGAGCTTGTTAGCTCATCCCGGGCTGCAAGAAAAGCGAGGTAGGGATGTCTGCCTCATCTCGTGTGTCCTTTTCACTTGCTTCGAGGTATGTTTCTACCAATTTATGGTTGAGCCATGTCACTGTATTCTCACTTCCTATGCTACAGAACATGCAAGGTCATCATACCATGGCAGAATCTCATATAAGCAGTGGTTCCAAATTGCTGCAAGAAATTGTAAATGACCAACGAAATAATGCGCTTCGGTATCAGACGCCTGGGGCCAAGCGCCAGATCGATAGCTATGTTCCATTGGAAGACGTGATAGCATTATTTGCAGTTCTTGATAAGAAAGCTGCTAAGGTAAGTGATTTACCGTCAACTGGTCCTCTCCAAGTCCTTACCTGGCTGATCCATTTGGAACAGATATTACAAGACTATAAATCTACAACCTACCATGAATATTTCACCCGAATCATGGATGGTGACACCCATTTCGAATTCTCAACTGTCGAGGATGCCAGAAGTGTGTTTGAATATGGCCTTTCCACAATCAGCAGCACCCATTCGACTCCCATGTCGTGTGAAGCCGAAGGTTCCCCTGAGCTTCTCCAAGGTCACGTGGATTACTGCACGATACTGATGACAGAGTTTTCGAATGCCCTACACACATTGGTGAACATAAGAGGGCCGTCTCTGAGTCCGAAAGAGAAAATTTCTGTGGCTGCGCTGCGGCTCCATTTACTGAACAGCTATGTCTCTTTCTATGTGGAGTGTCTACCCCCCGTATACCGACAACCCCCCGATACCCTGCTACCAAAGATGAAGGAGATGCTCTCGCTTTGCGAAGAGATCATGTTATATATTTCGCCTACAGCAAACTTCCAGGACCAGCGAACTTCATTCTGCCTGGACATCGGATACATCATTCCGCTATACACTGTCGCAAGTCAATGCCAAGACACGGCAACACGTCGAAGGGCGATCGCTCTTCTTCGCTCGACACCGCGTCAAGAGGGCCTTTGGAACAGCCTGGTCGTCGCCAGGGCCGCCGAGCGGATATTGGAGATCGAAGAGCGCGAAGGGGAGCAGTTGACGCCGTGCGCTCCTGTTGGAGAGCCACCAGAATCTCCGAGCCACTCCACGGTTTTGCAACTGGATGGGAGGGGAGTCCGACTGCAATATGTCAAACCAGGGAAATACACTGATGCACCTATCTCTGTGGTCGAGGAGGTAGTCACTTGGTAGATGCACTACTTATTAGATTGCTTTCGCCAACATGCACGGCTGGACATCTATAGCGAATAAGCCATTTCGCGTAGCCTGGAAGATCTTCACGGGAGCTGAACAGGCTGATCTCAAACACTGATCAACTAGCGTGGTAGCTTGTTTAAGATAGGATGTAATGGTGAACACTCAGTGTGACCTACCTCGTGCTACCGTAGGTACTTTTGCCCAGACGCGGCAAGGTGAGCGCCGTCTGCTGCAGATCTTTGACGCACGGAATATCAATCCTAGACTAGACTGTCACCAGGGTCTGTACACCTGGGTCCAGCCGAGGAGAGTACGGTCAGGGCCGTGAGATTTTATTAGCAACTCGTTACTGATGACCCGCTGGCTCACTGCCGCTGATTGGCAGGGCTCGTGGGCCAAGGGTGTTTTTTCCCCCAGTCACATTAGTCCTTGGTGACAGCGAAAGGACCCGTGGCCAAGGATGCTTGTTTCCCCGGTTCAGAGTAATATTGAGTGCCTGGAAGCTGCCCTCCCTCCGCGGATGTTCCACCGGATCATCCGAACTCGAGCACAACTGGTGAAAGTCAGTTCGTCTTGGACAGTGGCTCAGAACCACAGAACCACGGGCAATACAGGGCATGCATTATAAGCGGTCCAGTTGTGAATATTGACTTCGACTCGCTGTGCTGTTTCTGTTGTTTCGAAGTGTTCATCGTTTGCAGAGTTTTTGGTCTGTTATTGAGGGTCGGATTCAAAACATAGATAATTTCTGTTCTCAACACCACTACTCTCGCTATATTCTTTCTAAATTGCTTCAGGCAAGAATCATGAGTCAGTCACTACTTAGAGTGGCAGAAGCCTCACTCGTTTGTCCGGAGTTACTGTGAAGCGGTTCTTTCTCGTCTCGGGCATCTCCTCACTTGTTGGCCCTACGCTTTCGAGGTCAAACTTCTGCAAGACGCCCACCAAGAATGTCTTTATAAGAACCCCGGAGACATTATTCCCGATGCATTTCCTACTGCCCAACCCGAATCGCAGGAAGCTCCACCGGTAGTTTCGCGGTGAGAGGGACTGGAAACGCTCAGGCTGAAAAGAATTTCCGGAATATCCCCCCTGCTGCCACACGGGAGACTGGGTATTGAGCCGCCACCAGTCGATGATGCAGGGAGTGCCAGCTGGGATGCGGTAGCCGTCGATGGCCATGTCAGATGTGGCACACTCAGGAAAAGAAAACCCTGTTCCCCACGTCGTAAGTTTCTGCGGTAATCATTTACCCGCTTACGAGAGAGGAAAGAAAACTTACATGAGGCAGGGCACAGCCTGATGGATTCCATGCACGTGTACTCCAGTAAGGTGTCTGTTTTCTGAACATAAGCCTTGGGTATGGTGGCGTTTGCCAGGATTTCAGCTCGTAGATGTCTCTGGGCCGCAGTGTTGCGTGCCAGGTTGACCAGGAGGAACGCCAACACTGACGATGTGACATCTATATTTGTAAACAGTATTTCGTCAATGGTGTGCAGGAACTTCAAGGACTCAGTTAGTGCTTATCTCCATTGTATTGGTGGTCCCACGCATGCTGACCTCTAATTCAGGTACGGATCCATTGACCACAGAGGAGTACATGTCTGTTACAGGGCAAGACTGGTGTTTCTTGACTGTGTTAGTCTGTCGATTTTCAGTAAATCTGCTCGCGAATGCTCACCTCTTCAGCCGATTTGATCATCTTCAAATTGAAAGCTTGCCACCTCTGTCCGAACTCATCCATCTGTCTATTCGAATGAGTTGGCAAGTGGCTGAGTAATCTTGACCTTTCAGCTCCTCCAAAGAAAGTCTTGAACATGACTTTTTCATGGAGATTGTTGAGCTCGAGAAGCTCCTCAAAAGCCGCATCGGACAATGCCTCGTTGTAGAGGATCAACGCAACCAGCTTGAATGGCAAGGTTTTGCATGCAGTGGAGGCATCGATCACGAGACCTGGACCATCAGCGTCATCACATTGTTTTGTGCTTACCGCCGGGAGGGATTCCATCCACGCCTCAACCTCCCGGCCGAAAGGTGTGCGATAATCCATGGCAACACCGTGAGACAAGTTCGGACCAAGCACCTTCCGCATGGTCTTCCACTTGTCGCCATTGAGCGCGCCCTGCAGAAAGAGACGTTATTCTCGGAAAATAGGCAAGTAAAACATAATGCCGGGGCTCGGACTGCTTACCATGCATGAACCAAGAACTCTGTCAAAGAAAGGACCCATACCCATGTGAGGTGGCTTCTCGTGGCCTTTTAGAGGTCAATTGATTGACCAAAAAGAAAAGACTGAATGGTTTTCTAGGGTTCCAAACCTTTCGTGTCACGCCCGTAGAACTGCCTGACGTGATCCGGACAGCTAAGGACGACTTCAGCCTTTCCATCATTCCAAGTGACGAAGGGCTTATCTTCAGAAATAGCCAGGCCCTTCTTTGAGACCTCATGTCTAAAGTGTGTCAATATTACAGAGATTCTGGTACATGCAGGAATAGGCTTGTTCATTGGAGCTTACCCGTGGCTGAAACGAAGAACACGTGTGTTGAAGTCAAGATACTTCATCCGCTTCCCGTCTTGGTCTTTGAAATACCCAAGCCGCAAAGACTGGAAGTGGGCAAGCCTATATGCTGCCCAATGCTGCAGAGTTGTCAGCAGATTCTTCCACCACTGCCAAAATTTGGGTCCGCTGATCGTACGTATTGATCGTAGACTATAAGAGACAAGCCCACAAAAGCCATAATTAGACCAGCTGTATAGGCGGCATCTTGAAAGTTCTCGGCCGCTTGGCCATGTGGAGGGTTTGAAGCCATTCTAGGGACGACCAGTTGGCTGGATGATGAGCTTCAGTTGCAGGAGAGTTCAGAATGTATGGCGTGCGGCGTGTAAGGCACGGCTTTGCAATTTTCAATACATCAGGCGGGGCAAGTTGCAGCAATGGCCTTATAAATAATCCGTTCAGCACGAGTGTCTTACCAGGTATCGGGAAGCCATTTCTTGCTACCGAACTCCTGGAATGTCAATGCAGTGAACTACAGCTCCCATGCGATCCTGCACAGTCTCAGAAGGACCAATCATACCTAACAACTGTTCAGCTTGAAGTAGGTGCATATAAGCCCGAGGCTTGAAGCCCGTGCAAGTTTGCCTGAATCGGTGTCTGTCTGCCACATCAGGCAGCAGGCCGAGACCTCACTCGAGTCCTTGCCCAGAGACAAACGTCTGTCCACGATTCGTAGACAAACCACAATTACTGTTGCGCAAATATGAATCCCTGATCCATTCATGTCTTATATCTGGATCATTGAGGATCACGGCTCAGTCAGCTGTGTAACTGCAGTGTATTTCATGGCTTAAAATGTCCCTGAGCTGGGGTATCACGCCACACTTTGATAGAATTATCTTGAGAAGGATGCCTGTAGCAGCATATAATGTGTTCAGCATGGCCTCCTTGAATTGCCTTGGAGTTCACGCCACCAAGAGGAACAAAACAAAGCAGAAGAAATGAAAATTTCTACCACACTTATAAGATACTTCTTCACTTTTCCTTCAATGCAATGACTTCTTTCCTGTTCCCTATAACAGAGCTGGCCGGAGGGGTCAGATCCAAGAACGATGTCGTGCCATTCTTGAGTGATATTGCCCGTGCCACTCTTGATTCTGCGGACGCTCTTGACCTCATCAAAAAGTTAATCGTGGGAAATGCCGGCGGCCCTGAATCCGCTGGCTTCATGGCTTTTGATGCTCATGGAGGAGAGTATGTATGAATTATGTTTTCTCCCCTGTAATTGCATAATTTCTATCTTTAACCCTGGGTACTGGGCATTTTTTAAAGTGAACGTCAACATATCATACAAGGGGTGAGGGAAATCATTGGGCATCCTCACTTTGGACGAGCGTCACATCAACTCCCACAGATTTAGACCAGATTCCAAAACTTGTATTTATGAGGATAAATGCTGACATTTTCAAAGTGCTGGATGTCAGCTACGAGCTGGCATGATGCAGGAGACGTTCCTTATATACCGACACATCTATACTGACTTGCCCGAAGTTTGGGTGAAGTTCCGTGTATTGATTGATACATATACTACCAAGCTTCGTCAACTTCATGAAAATGCCAAGGAGGCTTGCAAGGACATTATGACCCACAAGGTCCATCCAAAAGTATTCGGAGGGCCCACCAAGGATGCACTCAAACTGCTTGGGTGGGACATTACAGATGTTACAAGAGAAGAATATCCACTAGCCAGTCTCATGCGGCAGGCTTTGGATTCAAATGGTTCCGGGTTTCCCAAGAACATCTCCTTCCTGGCCCATCTCCTCCAAGACTCAGAGATTGGCATGCCGGACCAAGGCTCCTCGACACCTTCCAGCCCTGAATTTTCCAGCACTAGGACTTTAACGTCCACAAATCCTAAGGAATACGATTTCAATGGCTCCAGTTCCCAAACGTCTCTGTGTGATGCCGAAAACACTGAGAAGCTCCCACTCGAACCATTGACCATCCACCAGGATGGTGCCGACTCCAAGATCGGACAGTCAAAAGCCAAGGTCCAGTCTTTCTTTGAGAACTCATTGCCCATGATGTGCAGCTGGGATCCACTAAGTTTCCATAACCTCACTCGGTTCACTGTGTTCTGCTACGTCTTGTCGAAGTACAAGGCTTTCTCTATTGAGAACGACACGATTGGCGCTCGCACTGCACCCGAAGATGCAGCCGAGGTGTCGTACAGTTTTATACGCTCCTATACAGGGAAAAACAAGGGTCCCGGGAAGCCACAGAGAATCTTGAGGGAGCTCAGAGAGTTGCAGTTGTGGCTGACTGATTTCAGCTGTGCTTGGCAGAAGTCCTTGGCACAACGCTCAGCCCAGAATATAAATATAAATATGGAGGAGTAAGTTGCACAAAAGTGCAAGTGTTGAAAGAAGACTGACATTGACCAACTACGAAAACAGCCTTATACT
Organism: Diaporthe citrichinensis; assembly: GCA_014872995.1. Classification (NCBI taxonomy): domain Eukaryota; kingdom Fungi; phylum Ascomycota; class Sordariomycetes; order Diaporthales; family Diaporthaceae; genus Diaporthe; species Diaporthe citrichinensis. Next base: position 82,995 of record JADAZR010000118.1, on the reverse strand, counting down.
TAGCACTATTCAAGAGTCGGACAAAGGCTTGAAATCAATGGCCTGCTATCCAGGTTACCTGCTAGCACGAGAAAGCTGGGCTTCCATGAATTGCACATTGCTCCTGGTTGACAGACATTTCTGTCCGAGTGGAGGTATGTCTAGACTGTTTATTCCGTAAGGCAAAAGCACAGCTACTGAAAAGTATCGCCACAGGCTTCCACTACAATGTTTTCCTCGCCACAATGAAATCTCCGGCCTTCAATGCATGCCCTTGCCAGAAACATCCTCTCGGCGTACAAGTGACGTGGTCACTGGAGCGGATCAAATTCACAGATCTGATCAAAGACTCAGACTCCACTAGTCCTCATCTCATCATCATGGGAAATAGCATCAATGGTGGACGCACAGAGTACATGAAACGCTTTGAAAACAAGTCCAGACCACATACTGTGGATTATTGCGCGGAGAACGAAGCCCACATTGACCAATTCTTATCTGCTGATCACGACTGCCTAGCTCTATCATTCTTTGCAGCACACGACTCATACGCTTTCCCAGTTTCTGACGCTGAAAGAAAAGTGTCAGAAACCACGGAGGTTGGTCATGAACGGAAGAATGCCGAGACTGCTTTCGTAGAGCATCGCATTGATCTTTGGGCGCATAATATTGCCTCCAGGGACGAAATCACGGCTGCAGAATACGCCAGGACCTTAAAGGAAAGTTGGATGGCCAGTAGGAGGGAGGCTGACGAGATGGGAACGGGTCACGGTGGAATGCACACTTTCACGTGGCAGCACGCCTTACTAGAGACGAAGGCTCGAGTTGCTAAGCGGATAGAAAGGTGGATGGAGATTGGGGAGTTGATGCCACTGCATGCACCTATTGGCACAAGGAGATGAGAGGATTACTCAGATCAACTTGATACCTCACCAGGAGTCGGCAAGCGGACTAGGCTCAGGGTTCTGCCATCCTAATACAGTAATAAGCAGAAGTCGGATATTCACACCTGCAAAAATAAAGGGTACACCGGTATATTATTTGCTTTATAGCTACAGCCAACTGAAGCACACTACTTAAGCCGCCTAAACCTAATACCTGGCAATGGACTTTAGGTATTAAGTGTTGCCGGGTGCTAGAACCAGTTCTAGTTTTAATCTCACTAACTTATAAGCTAATCATAAGTAAACATATTCAAGATCTTCAATATTACGTGGTATCAATATGTAGGTATGTTTCTATATGCCAATGCAGACATAATAGTCTGGCCACAAATCTTTACAATCCGCCACTGCCGGGTTCCACTTATAAAAGTCACTGAAAACCGGAATTGTATCAGTATATTGTCCACTGTGAACTACCAAAGAACTTGGAAGGGTTATAAAATGAGAGGATAGCGAGATACTTACTCCAGCGCGATGCCCGCTGAGTTGGCAATGGCCCAGCAACCGTCGCCCGCCTGCACGAGATAGAACTTTTGACACCCCGAGATCATGCCCGACTATATAACGGCGCGGTTAGCGGAAAAGGTTCCCCGCCTTTCTCGTTGGGTATGTTAAGCCTGATCTACTTACCTGGACGGGTGTCGGTGTCACAAGGGGCCCAGACGATGTGGTCGTTGGCGGCACGCTGGTCGTGCTGTCCGGCGGCGGGTCGGTCGCCGACGGAAGGGGCTCGGTCCGGGTCGTGGGCGTGCCTGGCACGGCTACGCAGTACCAATACTCGGGCTGCGGCCTGCTTGTCAGTATGCTCGTTTGTTCCGGCCCAAGCTAGTAAGTAGTACAGGAGTCCCCCTGGGGGTAGCTGGGAAGTGAGGGGGAGGGGGGGCGAAAGAGTTAGAAAAAAGAAACAAAGAAAGAAAACACAAAAGTACAAACCTTTATGTTCTCGCACGAAGGCCCCAACCTTGGATTCCACTTGATGAAATCGAAGAGCGAGAAGCGCCCGAATATGTAGACGATGTCATCGCAGGTGAAACCGTCGCCCTTGAACCACGCCCGGCAGTCCGACGTGGTGTCGGGCTCCACGGGCTCAGGGAGCGTTGTCTGGACGGGCGGCTCCGGGGTCGAGCTGCCGGCCCACAGGCAGTAGTAGTATCCGGCCCAGAGTCCATCGCAGTTGTTGTTCAGGAACGGGTGCCAGGCCAGGAACTGGGACTGGGTGATGCTCTTGTGCGCTGCCACAATATCGCGGCATGTCTCGCCCTGTTTTTGGTCAAGGTCAGTAGGCTGAGACTTAGGTGATTGCATGATTGGGGGGGAGGCGTTCTCTCACCGAGCGCGCCTGGTAGTATTCCACGCAATCCGTAGGCAGCGGGCCCTGAACCGGGACGGGCTCAAAGTTGTTGTCGACGGGCGGCAGCTCCACGGGTGTCGGGATGACCATGGGTGGAACCGTGGCGTTTGGGACAAACGTGGGCAGGTCGATAGAGATCTGCGCTTGTCGCTGAATGCCTACGCAGACGTAGTAGAACAGGTAAATCCCTTTACAGTCAGACCCCAGCGCCGGGTTCCAAAGAAGGCTGATGGCGCAGGCCTTGAGTCAGTTTCTGGTGCACCATTTACTAGCACAGAGCAATTTTCGGAAATACCTACAAGTCCTCGAGTCCCATCCAGGTGTTGTGCTCGCTGACAATGGACTCGCATGACTCACCGGGCATCACGAGGTGCCAGTCGTTGCAGTACGATGGTTGTCCCGGCTGCGTTTTCTGCGGCGGCCATGACTCACTGGGAATGGTGGGCGTTGTGATGTTCTGATCGGTGACAGGGTGGTCGATGGTGTACGGCGTCGAGATGGGCGGCGGCACAGAAGACGTAGTGGCGGACGTCGTGCGCGTCGTGAACGTGGTGATACTTGACGTGGACAGCGTGACGGTGATGGTGGGGTCAACCGACACACAGTACGCATAGTCGGGCCAGAAGTTCTGCAAGCAGTCCTCCGAGACTACTGGGTTCCATGCCAGAAACTGGGAATGGCTAATCTGATAGCGACTCTCTAGAGCCGCGCAGCCGTCGCCGCTCTTGATCGTGTGCCATTTGTTGCAATTTTGTGCTGTGCCGGGCTGGGTAGGCCCTGGCGGTGGAACGGCCTGGGAGAATACTCCAATTGAATAGGCTGACAGCAGGGTAACCGAAGAAAACACTCGTGTCTTCGACATCTTGAGCCGCGAAGCAGATCCAGATAGCTGCAATTTGGGAGATTCAGAGACACAAAGGAATGCCTGGAGTTTGAGGACCTTCTCCCGGCCTAGCCTTTAACATGATAGACTTCGGATTCAGGTCAAACCCATGTTATCTTGGGCTACCGTTGTTGTTGTCTCATGGCTAATACTCCACACCTGTAAATTAGGCAAGAATTTGCGAAGAGTCATGCCCATCAGCAGGTGTTTCGTCTAATCATTTGACAGTGAATGAGATACTGTGTAAGCGAGGCTAAGGTGTGATATTGTAACTATTCGCAATGGACTCTTCTTGGCAATCCGACAGAAAGCATACAAAGTCAGGCGTAGGACAAAAACAGGAGCTTGCTCCGTCCTGACTACGGTAGTCAGTATGGAAGGACCTGAAGGATTTCAAGTTTCAAATGAGGGTGGTCACTCTAAGGGTTCTCATCATTTAGTCTTAGTCAGACCTAACATTGAAATACAGGAGTCCTTACCAATAGTCACTATTCACTATACCTGGATTGGAAGCGGAACTTTTGCACCCTGTAGGGTGGCGTATTATACCATTGGCTAGAATTATGCAGTCAGCTTGCAAATGTAACTAAGCTTTATGGATGTTCTAGATTTTGACCGCACCTGACGCGATCGAATCCGAGATGTCATTCCATAAGTCCGATTGTCCCAGAGAATATGCCATCAGCAAGATGCCTTGTCTGTGTCTTAGAGTCTTGCGCGATACCCTGTCACCTAGCCTTTCGGCCTGATCAACCCAAATTGTTGAGTCTGCCTCGCTTGTGTTCACACTACTAGTACCTGCTTCTCGTCTCAACACAACACTGCTCCGGGCTTCACCAGGTCTACCAATCACCTATATCGCTATCATGCTGCTCGCAAGCATTCTTATCTTTCTTTCCGTACTCGCCCGAGCTGTGAGTGGCGGAAGCGCTGTATGGCAACCCCAGCTGCAACACAACATCCACGACCTCGTGGTCACTGCCGACGAGTCCGGCTATGCCGTCAAGGGCGGGCTGGCCCGTCGCGACCTCTTGCAGAAGCGGTATTTCGCGATAAAGCCTGACTCGATTCGCAGACGCTGGCCTCAAAGGACCATCAGCTACTGTTACGAATCCACCGCGGCTAGAGGCGCGATCCATACATCCTTGATTTCCGCGGCCAATCTATGGAAAACCGCTGGGCTGGCTTCCGGTGCGTACAAGTACAAGGAGATTGCCGACCCCGGCTCGTCGTGCACCGGACACGACGATCGTCACCAGATCTTGGTCATTAGTATCACACCTGATCAGTGGACCAGTGACCAAGATGCCGGGCATGCGACCGTCGGGATGCCATCACTCGACGACCGAGAGCCGGACTACAAGGGTCCCGAGATGTATATTAATCACAATCTCTACGTTGCCGAGGGTAAAACCAGGTTTGTCGCAACCATTGCCCACGAGCTCGGGCACGTGTGGGGATTGTACCACGAGCATCAGAATCGACTGTTCTGGGGTTTACCCTACTCGGCCAGCCAGGGTCAGGTGTTCGGAACCAACTTCCACTGCGCCCGGTTTCACGACTACACTGAAGCCCGCGACCGGATCAGGGACAAATATCCTAATAACCCGGCCGAGCTGGAGAGGAAAAGTGGTCAGATCTGCACAATCAAGTCATTCGCGGAAGACTATCATTTTTCCGCGGCCAATTATCTCCCCGACGCTACCAGTGCGGCGATGCAGTGGCCGAACCACATCCCACGGACAGGTGCCACCAACAACCATGTGGACTGGAGCTCGATAATGATCTACGGGGGCAGGGACATGCTCTTCAAGAACGATGGGTCGTCATTCGGAGAGAATGACACGCCGTCCCAAGGCGATATTGTGGGTATCAGAAAGATCTATGACGATGCCTTCTCCGCACACGAGTTTCCTACACTGCCTAGTTCGACAAAGAGTCCGTTTTACACGAAATGGAAGGACATGGTCAAAAAGAAAGTTTGTTAAGAATAGTATTTGTCGCTCACCACCGGGGTCTGGGTCTAATCAAGTTCTACGTGGATAAGCGTTGGATATCTTAAACTTGGAGATGTTGAATAATTGGCACGAACCACTGCCGCAAATCAATTCATACATATATACGCAGCAACGAGCATAATTCTTTTCGCATTGTTGAATCTTTCTAGTTAGGTAGTTACTTAAGTAATTCTCATCATCATCAGTTTCGATAGTGAAAACGCGCCGCCCAAGTAGAATAAAGGGCACGTTCTGCTGGTCCCCTCTGAAAGAGTAAGAGGGCGCTCCAGCGCGAGGGAAGAAATATGAGAGATAGAAGAGGGCATATGGTGCACAGACACGAGGTTTCTTGGGAAAGAAGACTAGCAAGTAATACGTGGAATAAGACAAAAGAGTGGATTGAATTCTAAGCGAAGAATTCTAAAGCAACGATCGTCTGGGGCTTTTATATTCCCGCCCCTGGGGAAACGAATGTAACCCACTACACCCCACAACAATAGGAATCTAATTTGTGGATCTTTGCACTGAAGGTAGCAGTTCCCTTCTGTTTACAACATATGTTCTTCGTTTCTGACTCGATACTGCATGTGGAGTGGCTGAAGGCTTGTATTCCAAATCAACAAATCTAAAACATGCACACTGGGCTCTTTTACAAGAGGTACAAGAAACTTTAGAGTTCCTTCTCTGGGACTGGACCAGGTTGATGTCCAGAATCGTACTTCCAGCCCACGACCAAGGGCGCCAGCTCGGCTTTTGGACGACCGAGGTTGGAGCCCAGCGCATTGATCATAGTCCCATCGTCTAGATCAATGGCCCAAACCATGGTGCTATCACACAATATGTAAGCATGAGCGTCAAACTAGAAGAAAGATGCGGAATAACTCACCCACCAAGACACCTCCTGTTGGCATAGTCTTGCTTTATCTTGAGCGTCTCAGCGTCATCCCAAGACACCCATTGATTCGTGTCCCAGGTCACGATCTTGACAGCGGCAGCCTGGTCGTAGGTCACCTTGCCGCCCTTCTTGACGATACTGTTTATCTCGGCGACGGACAGAACACCGGGAGTTCCGGTACACTCGCCGCCCTTTGCTCCGTCGCTGAACTCACAGCCCGCAGACATACAGTTGGGGTTCTTCATCTCAAAGCCTAAACAATGCCGTTAGATGATCCACTATTTCCATCAAAAAGAATATTTCCACTCACTCCGTCCGTAGAAGCCCAATCCCAAGTTCACACGTTGGGGATTGACGTTGTTTCTCCACAGTAATTCAAGGCCAGTCTAGAATCCGATCAGCCAACTACATTGATATAACTCGATGTCTGCATTGTAGATGAAACTTACTTGTATTTCTGTGAGGTTGGTATGGGCGAAAGCATAGGGGCCAATCGAGGTAACATTTTGATCCCACACACCATCTGTTCTTAAGTCAGTGGATTCAGAACACAGAGGAAGAGAACGCATGTGGGGGGCAATTACGGATGTCATAGGTCATGATGTTGAAGAAATCGAGATGCGGCTCAATGTTCTTGAGGTCAAAGCCTCGTAGATACCAGTATGAAGCGGGCTTATATTCAAAAATTAGCCAGCGGTGTCGGTCAACAAACCTAAATGGTGAGGATTTGAAAAACCCACAAGTGTGATGCTCAGTCCGTAGCGTCGACCGCTAGCATTCAGAGCTGCTCGGAGTCTGGATATCATGGTCACATAGTTTTCGAAATCTTCTTTCCTTCCACCGCGGTCATCGGCCACCGGATACTACGAAATGCCAGTCAGCGTGCCGTCAGTGTAACCCATCACAAGGGGATTGAATAGGGACCGCATACCTCCCAGTCAAGATCAACCCCGTCGAAATCGTGGAGAGCGAGGAATGCGATGAGCGACTGAAAGAAGGCATCCTGTGAGGCCGTCGTGCGCGCCATGTCTGAGAAGGCAGTGCGCCACGGCCCTGGATCATTCATGGCCCATCCGCCTGTGACTGAGTGTTAGCAGCCTAGAATTCTCTCGGAGGGGAGAGACAGAATCAGTATACCGATGGCTATCCACACTTCCAGCCCCGGCTGTTGGGCCTTCAGAGCCGTAACTTCGTCGTAGTGGGAAGCTACTTCGGCGTCCATATCGGCGACGTGGAAGGTCTTCGGGTCAATGAGAGCAAACGAGTAGAATATGTGCGTATAGTAGCCCAAAGGAATCTCGGATGGCTTCATGGCTGCAGGTTTTGGGGTTAACGCCGATCATCATTCCACTCAGCTCAATGCCTGACTTACTATTGCAAGACCTCTTCGCCATATTCCACCCTTCGTAGTACCCAATGGTTTTGGCGTCCGAGCTCTTGCTGCCGACGCCGCACTCGGGGGACGAGACAACCTTGCCACCACAGTAGCCCGGCGTGGTTCCTACGCAACAACCGGATTCAGTCTCTTGGTTCATGGAAGAGTCTCCCTTCGAATCAGGAGTAGTGACTCTTTACACGAAGACGGTGTAATCTCCAAACCTTCCTGGAAATGGGGGCAGGGACGACGGGATAGCTGCGAGAGTTGCTTACCGCAAAACCCGTATTCGCTGCAGCAAACATTCAGGGGGCATATGGACGCATTCGACCACTGCATGCCCCAGCCAGGATCGCACTCGCTCTTCCAGTGGCAGCCGGAGACGCATCCTTCTCCACAAAACGTGGGCCCTACGAAACAGTCGAGTCAGTCTCAGTACATACATAAGCTTCCCGCTATATATCAGGAGGTGCGACTCGTTACATAAAGACGAAAGACTCCCAAGAACTTGCTAGGAGGTTGAAGAAATCACTGCGAGAGCCTCTTACCTAGACCGCATACACCCAAGCCTGTGTCAGGATCTCTGTTGTAGAAGGGGTCAGTAAGACTGCCATGCAAACGGGGGGACGATACTGACAATTGTCCACAACATCCTAGATCGCAGCCCTTGGTCTTAGTACAGGTGTAGTCTGGCTCTTCGACCGCCGAGACACTGAGAGAAGAATCGGCTTGGATGCCGAACGTGTCATCTGCTGTCTGCGACAGCACAAAGGCTGCGAGACAGCCAAGAAGCAGTGCAAATGGTTGCATCTTTTCCATTGAATGGAAAGAAGAGTGAGAACGAGTGAGAACGAGTTGAGTAGAGGATTCTAATCGCGAAAATGTGGCGAGGTCGCAATGCGGCCGTATGGCTGAGGTGTATGACTTGAGGACTGATCCGGGTTAAGTCCTCACACATCGGAGGTCAAATTGATCACACTGAATGCGTTTTGGTGAGACAAATGAAGCTTCACCAGATTGAGAACATATTCAACACTTGGTAATTTTAAGCACTCTTGGCACCACCTCAGCTGACACCGTGCGAGTGTTTTGTTCACTTCAAGGTAAGCAATATCCACACCCACACACATCCTCATCTTATGCCAAGATCAGCCATATTCTAGACCCTTATTAAGGTGAGGGTGGGTAAGACTGTATATGGCAAGGGTCAAGATATCGGACCCAAGATATCGGACAATCAAGACCTAGCTGCTTTTCAGCCACGTTAAAAGAGTTCACCAATGTGTCGTTGATGCCAGTTGGTCTATCCACTTCAGAGGTTCCGTGTCACTCAGCGGCTTGGGCCGATGCCATAGGGTCTGTTCTCAAACAATCCTCTTTTCCTTCAAATCTTTACACAGAGCAGCCCAGCGACAAAAGACGCTCAACATGCCTCTGCTTTTTTGGTGTTTGGCATTCTTGTCGGCATACCTGCCCCAGGTCGCCAGAGCAGAAGAATTAGACCTTAGCTTCATAGAGCGATGGGCCGCCATTGGGGACAGCTTCACAGCTGGCATTGGCTCGGGTAACCAGCTGGGCAACATGGTAACTTTAGATGAAACGTGGAAGTGCTCACGATTCAGCTACTCCTATCCTCAGATCGTCAATCAAGCCCTTGGTAGCTCGGTCAAGGATTTCCAGTATCTTGCCTGCAGTGGGGATCGGACGGACGGGATCGAAAAGCAGGCCAAAGCCCTCAAAGGCGACCTCGACTTGGTTGTGTTAACGGCCGGCGGTAATGATCTATGCTTGGTAAGTAGAATCCATAGATATGATGACGGCTGGCAATGGCTGGCATGTTCCACTCGACAAGAGAGCTAACTTCATCCCAGGCTGGCATGATCAGGGATTGCGTTTTTCTACCTTGGAGCGAGTCAAAATGCGAGGCGGTCCTTACCAAGGCCCAGAGCAACATCAACAACATCCTGAAACCAAACATTCGAAAGGTGCTAGATGCACTGGAAGATAAGATGCGCAAAGATAGCATCGTGGTATACAACGGATATGCACCATTCTTCAATACCGATAACGAGGACTGCGGCACAAAACAAAAATGGGCCCTTGCTGAGTGGAAGTGGGTGAGCTTTGCGCACACCACAGCGCTGCCATTAACCATCGAGAGGAGAAAGAGGTTCAACTCACTTGTCGACGATATCAACAGGGCGATATCCGACGTTGTCGCCGAGTATGATGGGAAAAAGAAGTACCGAATCGCGTACTCGGACTGGAGGTAAGCAGCTCATTCATATCCAGGTGTGCCTGGATCATTCGCAGCTGACATTGATGTGCGACGACTTAGCGAGTGGCCAAGCATAGTGGATGGTCAGATGTGCTCACCAAGTGACGACACTGGGAAATACCCCAACGAGAAACAAGCCATGATGCAGTTCTTCAAACCTGACACGCATCTGGCCGCAGAGCATGTTCATGATGAGATAAAGCGGAGCCAGACCAACGGTTCGATGGAATCGCCTGACAACATCGCACTGCCAGTCGACGACTTGTACGACTCGATACTGTACAAGTCCCCGAATCCACCAGTGGTTGCACTTGACCACCTTGAATCCAGAGATACTCTCGCCCCAAACTGCCCAGGAGATGGAACACCAGGACTGCCGTATGGAATTGGACTCCCAGACTCATTTCTATGCAACTTCCACCCCAACATGCTCGGCCACGAGACCATGGCGGCGAGCACCCTCGAGACGATCGGCTGGATGCGGGCCAAGATCCTCGGCAAGGAATCGTGCCCAGTGACGGTCCAGGACGAGTTCAAGTGCTGGTCGTCGGACGGCATGGACTGGCCCCGGCCGTACGCGGGCTGGGAGCGGCTGGACAAGTCGTACAAGGAGTTCTGCGAGAGCGTGCAGCCCCCGGCCGACACGGTCAACTGGCAGAGGGAGGGGAGCTACAACGAGGGCACGATTGAGGAGCACAAGTACAAGGTCTCTCTCAAAGACGGCGCCTCGCAGTTCAACAAGAACGAGTGCCTCGACTCCTTCAAGAAGCTCATCTTCAGCTGCGACACGGACGGGGGCGGCGGCAAGAACCCGATGGGCTGGAAGTACGGCGGGCGGTACGTCCGGGGGTCGACGACGTACGAGCTGAACCCGCGGTGGGAGCGGCCGACGCACACGCGCGCCGACGGCATGTGCAGCTACAAGAACGGGTGGCTCTACTACGAGTACCGCATCATGGGCAAGGGCTGGGCCGGGTGGGACCACGGCGGGGAGACGCTGCTGCCGGCGCTGAAGGGGTGCAAGCTCCTGACCCCGACCGCATTCTCGTTTGAGTACTGCGCGCCCCGCGGCGAGAAAGTCTGCGAGGGATATGACTGGTATGCCGCGTTTCGCACCACCATAGGGGTCAACGGCCGCTGCATGGACAACCAGAACGTAGTCGCCAAGTCGGCCGGCGGGCACTTTCACAAGTACAAGGATGATGGAGGCAGTTATGACGATGGTGGGTGTACAGAGATATGATACAATAAGTCTCACTACGTTGACTGAGACGAGGCCGAGGTTTCGAGGAAGGATCCGGCATTTCCTGTATCCCGTAATATTACTACTGGTTCTAACGCTGGGAATACTATCCACTCGTATACTTCATAGCTCACCATGATGGCCACCTAGGCTTTAAATAGTGAATCTTATAGCTCAGAATGATAATAGCTTCAGAAACTCTATCCACTATACTGTTTATAGCAGTAGTAAAACAAATAACAGGCAGAGGCATTGCCTTACCCTAACTCCTGGGTAGGATATGGATGGGCATGATTATATAGCGCTCGGTTGGATGATGGTTTGTCCTCTTTAAATATCAAGAACCGGCTATCTGTGTTGTCCGGCCGGGACCCTTCCAGTGGCTCGGTGCTGTCCTTGTTAGAGGATTGCAGATTCTGACTGGCCAGGACCTGAACGCCCCGAGGACGATGACCGGCATCCAACTGCTGAATTGCTTGTGACCACTCGAAGCGTCCCAATCAGATGCGTCTTGCTCTGCTGGTTGCTCTTACTCTTTGAGCAGGAGCTCGTGTCAAAACTGCGACCCTGGAAAAGAAAACGGTTGGCCGTCTCCTTTAAGCAGGTGGATATGACGTTGCAGCGCGGACCACATTCTGATGACTTTCCACGCGCTGTGACTGGCTCGACGGTTGGGCCGACCGGGACCTAAAGGTTAAGCATATCTCGTATGTGGATAGCAGTTTCAGGGGGTCCCAGGCATGGCCAAGATTACAGGGCCACACGGAATCGTACCGTCCTCGTTTCCATCCCAACGACTCTCTACTACAGTCATCTAATTGGCAAATAAAGGCGACATTTGCTACGTTTTTACGTGAAGAGAAGCCAGGGACTCATTGCCCTCCTCATTACGAACATATTGGACATCAAAATGTATGTGTAGAGGCTGAAATATCCACCGCAAACGCTAATAGGCTCAGGGCTGCCTGACTCTCGCTTAACAACCGCAATTGACAGGAGGGGTCTGGGCATGATCCACGGGCGGATTAGGTCCTTCGGGAGACGGCCGGGACCACCCTTTTCGGTGAGTACGGCGACAGGAATAGCACCCGTTCGCAGGGGAATACGAGGGGCAGCATTAGCATAGAACTTCGGCTCCTGGGTGCCGTGCAGTCTTCTCCGGACCTTCTCCTTACAGGGTGCCGAGGTCCCAAGGATCGCCCCGTCCACCGTTGCACTGCCGGCTTCTGCTGGGGGAGATAAATGGCGGCGTGCTGCCAGTGCAGGATGGGATGAACGAGAGCCTCTTGGACAGGCATCTTTGTCCGTCAGACATTCGTTATTCTTCTCGGCCGAAAGCTGCCGATCCCGCTCGCTATGAGGCAAACCATCCTCCCCACGCTCGCTCTGGCGTCCTTGGCCGCATCCGAGTATGTGTGGCCGTCGCTGTACGATGAGATCGAGGACCATCTCTCGCTGCAAAGCGGCTACCTCCGTCGAGGTTTCATTGATGGTTGGTCTTCTTTCCCCACGATTCTCACTTCAAAGCTAACAATGCCAAGGCGTCATGAACTGTGGCTTTGGTACCAGTGTTCAGGGCCGTCAGAACTCGGCCGAGTGGATCCGAGCCGCCTTTCACGATATGGCAACGCACGATGCCGACGCCGGCACTGGCGGCCTCGATGCCTCAATCTTCTTTGAGCTGGACCGGCCAGAAAATCCAGGCGGCGCCTTCAACAACACGTTTGCCTTCTTCAGCAGCTTCTACTCTGCCAGAGCATCCGCCTCGGACCTGCTAGCCATGAGTGCCGTCGTGGCCAGCTTCTCATGCAATGGGCTCAAGATCCCATTCCGCGCAGGGCGTATCGATGCCCAGGAGGCAGGGGCTGCTGGCGTCCCTGAGCCCAGCACCGACCTCAACACAACTCAGCAGACGTTCACCAAGGCTGGATTTTCTACTGAAGATATGATCGCCATGGTTGCTTGTGGGCACAGCCTTGGTGGTGTGCACAGCACAGACTTCCCTGAGATCGTGGGTGTCGAGGCGGATCCCAACAACGACACCGTTGCGCACTTCGACACCGAGTTTGCCGACTTCGACAATGGCGTCGTGACCGAGTACCTTGACGGGACGACAAAGAACCCGCTGGTGGCTGGAACAAATGACACCTTGAACTCGGACAAGCGTATCTTCGGCGCCGATGGTAATGCTACTATGGCCAAACTGGCCGATCCCGCCACCTTCCAGAAAACGTGCGCCGACATTTTCACTCGCATGATCGACACGGTCCCCGCCAGCGTCAAGCTAACCGAGCCACTCGAGGCGACCGACATCAAGCCCTATATCGAAGGACTGTCCCTCAACGCCGACGGGAAGCTGGAATTCAGCGGCCGAATCCGCGTCCGCACGACCTCTGGATCAGGTCACGACCCCTCAGACTTGGCCGTCCAGCTGACCTATGCCGACCGTAAGGGCAATACCAATAACTCGACAGTCATCCCAACCAAGATGGCCACCTTCCAGGGCGGATCCTCCTCAGGCCTGTGGGGCGAGAACTTCAAGTGGTTCGAGTTCAGCACGACCCTCGACGCCGCCGCCGGGATCAGCAAGTTCTACATCGACGTCACGAAGCCCTCGACGAACGAGAAAGTCACCTACGACAACGCGGGCGGCGGCTACCCCATGAGCGACGCGCTGCTGTACGAGCAGTCCCAGTCCTGCCTCGACACCAACACGCAGGCTGACGGCAAGTTCCCGCTCTCTGTGGTGGCCCTCGTCCGGAAGGACAAGGCTCCCGCGGACGGCGGCCTGACGCTCGACCTCGTGCACAAGGTCGCGCGCCAGGGTGTCATTGTCCCCCAGCTGGTGACCAAGAGGTTCCAGTTCAACTCCACGGGCGAGGACAGGGGCCAGTGGTCGGTCTACAAGGCTAGCGCGCAACTTGAGGTGGACAGCTGGAGCACGAGCTTTGATATCAAGCTGGCTGGGGATGAGGCCCACGAGGTCGCTTTCCAGAAGACCGGCTCGCTGACTGAGAACACCTGTACATGAAAGAGTCGATTAATAGTTGTTTAAAATTTAAAGCCTAGTACCTTTTTTTACTCATTTAGACTCCATGTGCCAGACATTCCGTGAATCAGTCCACTTCTACAGTACCATTTCCCTTTGGGGGCAAATCTCCTTTTATCGTCACCCTCTGTTAGGGTTCTGAAGCGCAATGGCTCCACGAAACCTACTCTCTAACCTACCAAACAGAAAAAGAAAAGGAGAGAGGACATAATTAATGTAAATTTAGAGTCAAGGCAAAACTGTAATAAATCAAAGTGAGCTGAAAATGTGTGAATTCCCTCGGTATATCTCCAGAGGGGGGGGGGGGCCTTCACTCATATACCCAGAATATCACCAGACTGCGTCCGCATAGGAGCTGGAGGAGGTGTAGTTTTCTCTTCACAATCACAAATTGTACGGGTCTTTTTGCTCAATGCTTCATATTGCTAATCGCTCACTATATGTAAATAAAAAAGAAAAAATCTCTCATCACTATAGAAGGGAGTAAGTAGTGTCTAAGTCTACCCGTTTAAGCCGAGTCGTACTTTTGGCCCTCGTGCAAGGCTGAATCAGCCATAATCTCAGCCCTAATGATTTCCTTCTCTTCCTGTGCTGCCGTGTCCTTGAACAGCTCATCCATCTGCTCCAACGTCTTACCTTTTGTCTCGGGGACCAAGAAGATGGCCCAGAAGCCGGAAATGATACAGAATGAGCCAAAGAAAAGATACGTTCCAAAACCGATCTGCTCAAGCATGGGCGGAGTGGCTACTCCTACAATAAAGTTGCAAAGCCACACTGTGGCAGTAGACAGGGCAACACCCTTGGCACGCGTGGCGTTGGTGAAGACCTCGGCGGGGAGACACCAGCCGAGGCAGGAGAAGGTGCCTCCGTAGCACAGGATGAACAGGAAGGCCATGGCCACGGCGGCCCAGCCGGCCGCGGGGTTGGCGGACCAGTCCTTGGAGAAGACGCCGACGAGGGCGGCCATGATCATCCAGGTGATGCCGGAGCTGAAGCCGCCGAAAATGGCGAGGGGCTTGCGGCCGACCTTGTCGATGACGAGGAAACACATGCCGACGGCGACCCACTGCAGGATGTTGAAGATGCCCGACATGATGAGTGCCATCTCCGGGTCCTGGCCCAGGGACTCGAACAGGGTAGGCGCGTAGTAGATAAACGCGTTGATCCCCGAGAACTGCTGGAAGAAGGCGACGCCCACGCCGACGACGGTGCGGCGCCACAGCTTGAAGACGTCGAGCCACTCGACGATTTCGAGTTTGATACCGCTGAGCCCGGGGTGCTTCTTGTGCTGGATCTTCTTCTGGATAGCGACCTCGGTCAGGATCCCGCGGTGCTCCGCCTGCACGCGCGAGTCCGAGGGCGGGAGCCTGCGCAGGCGCGACAGGCTCGAGAGCGCCTCGTCGGGCCGGTCGACCAGGGCGAGCCACCGGGGCGAGTAGGGGAAGGCGAGGATGCCGAGCCCGAGGAGGGTCGAGGACACCATCTGCAGGCCGAAGGGGACGCGGAACGCCGCCTCGCCGTCGATGTGGCGGGTCCCGTAGGTGATCCAGAAGGAGATGACGACGCCGCCCACGATCGAGATGGACTCGAGCACCAGGAGCGTGCCTCTGAGGTTGGGCGGTGAGATTTCCGAGATGTAGATGGGCGCTCCCTGTAATAGAGCGAGTCAGTCATCAGGCGCTCCCGTTGCCACTGCTGGAGTGCGTGTCAGAAGTGTTCTTACCATAGCCAGTGTGCCGACTCCTATCCCGCCAATTGTTCGTCCAGCTACCAGAACGGCGTAGCTCCGCGAGGCTGTCTGCATGATGGCACCGATATTGAAGATGATGACGACGAAGGCGATAGCACGTTTTCGGGATATCCTGTCCGCGAGCGCAGGCATGAAGAAGCATCCGATGAAGGCACCAAACTCGAGCATACCGGTCATGAGACCTTTGCCAAATGCTGTCTCAGCGCGGGGGTACACGGCGTGAAACTGCGGCATCACGTTGATGATGGAAATGACACCCCTGTGTAGAAATTGTGGTCAGCGAGCTGGTTCATCACCTCGGGCTGCCACACAAGAGGATGGAGGAGTGGACGTAACTGGTCATAGCCGAATGAGAAACCGCCCATTGACGCAAGCAGTGCTGCTCCAAAGATGTAGGGGGAGCTGATGAGGCCCCTGATTCCCTGCTTTCCGTACGAGACGTTTTCTGACGGGTTGAGCGAGGCATCGAGGATAGGGGCACCGCCCTTGGCCTGGTTCTCGACCTGCTCGACGTTGGCCTCGCCGGCCGAGACGAATTTGGAGTCCATGCTGGGCCTCGGATGACAAGACAAGGCTGAGGCTTGGAAGAAAGAAGAAGAAGTGCCAGATCCTATCGTAGAGTCTGCGGGACTTGTCAAGGTAGCATTTCAAATCTGCGAGAGGGGATAGGCTCTGCGAATATATACTGCGGTCAATGCCCAGGTGTGGAGTCTAGACCTCGGGGGTGTAACCATGGGTCCCGGCGCCTTGGAATTTTCTAGCAGACTAGCTAATAAGCAGAGAGAGCCCCCTTCCCCACGGGGGAGTTGTGCACGTGCCGAGACGTAGGCACAACGGTATGGACCGAATTCCTGGGGTAAAATCGCCGGGATATCGGGTTAGCCCCGGCGTCGTCATAGTTCAATGCGCGGACTGCCAGCCCCCGGCCTTGTCTCAAAATTACCCCATCAGGAACCCATCGGCGATAAATCCTTGGCAACTTTCAGCTGACCAACCTGGACAATGTCCCTGAGTCGGGCTGCCTTTCCTTGTTTCCCTCCTTCAGGTTGAAACTGCGTCTCCTCCGTCATCATGCACGTGGCAACTTGACGCCGATTCCATCCTATCTCGACCAAATCTGGGGGAGGTGCCGTGTTGATTGGGATGCTCTCGGCGCATCTTCCTAAGTAGAGCCGCCAGGTTGCATGGCAACAATGCGCTATATTTGTGGTTGTTGTCGGCGGCATACTTGTCGCTGATCCACTGGTTTGCAGCGAACAAACAATTCGCTCAATCTTGCCACCAGGTCAACCATATTCGGGCCGTATCAAGTTGAAGAGTGCATATCATTTCGAAACCCAGATTCACAATCGTCCGGGTGCCTGTCCTCGACTCAACTAGGTGGTTACCCACAACTGTTCACGGTTTATTAAAGAGCGATGCGAACAAAGGGTCCTGACTGAGACGGGCGGGCGAGTCGTTCGTATTCATCTTAAGATTTATTCATCTGCTCTTCATAAAATTATGATTCGCGAAGGATGGAGGGAACGACCAGGATGTAGATGTGTGTATACATGGTTACAACACCAACCACCCAATGGATGCGATGAAGTGCACCAGGGGGTGAAGTATCAAGCTTAACGGAATGATAGTGCGCTGAACTGGTGGAGATCAAGGCGCTTGTAATTGGCTGACACTACTGTGGCCGCAGACAGGCCCTGGCTGAGTGATCTACTAGAATATGTGGATGTGGTAGAAGGGTACGTAGTGTGAGGCTGCAAGAGGACTCCACCTATATAAACCGCGCCAACCTGCGCCAGTCAGGTGGTCGCCATTACCCCTAGCTAGGATCGAAGATCTGCTTTGAGAGATGCTTGGCCATCTACTGGGATCATCACTTCGATACCAAGCCTGGGAGCACATGCCACATAATTTCTGTGACGTATGACGACAGGAAAAAGGCTCTTATCTTAAATCTTTGTCTATATCTATGACTGGTATTTGATATAATAGAGCTCAGAGTCCCTAAAGTCTTGCCCGCTCGGGCGACTCGATCCTCTTTCCACTCTCGTCAAACTCGATCTTCTTCCCTGTGATCAAGCTCTCTTGCAAGGCGCATCCGATCCTGACAGCGTTCACCGCGCCTTCCAGCCTCAACGGTGGCGGCGTGTTGTTCAGACAGCTCTCTGTGAACTCGTTGGCCTCGGTAATGAAAGCCTCCCTGAAGCGACCGTAATAGTCGGAAGGAATCTCACGGCGGATGCCGTTGGGCTCAAACAGGTTGACCAGGTTGAGCTGAGGTTGTGTGTTGACCGCGATCTTGCCAGCTGTGCCGAAGATCTCGGTCGTGTCCTCCTGACCAGCAGCCATCATGCGGGAGCAGAACAGCTGAGCAATTTTGCCGCCCTGAAGAGGCAGGTCAGTTGGTGAACACCTAGAGATAATACTTCGCAAAGAGACTTACGTAGAATTCTACAACAGCGACAGCGTTGTCACGGTCGTTGTGCTTCCTCAAATCGGGTTGCACAGCTGTGATACCCACGGCAGACACGCTCTTCACCTTGCTGTCCTCGCCGAAGAACCACAGCGCCAGGTCAATGTCGTGGATGGAGCAATCGACAAAGATGCCGCCGCTGAACTCAGCATAGGCGACGAAGAAGCCCGAGGGGTCCAGCTTATCGGCGGTCTGCGAGCGGAAGACGGACGGCGTGCCGATGGATCCTGCCTGGAGGCGCTTGTAGGCGTCGCGGTACGAGGCGTCGAACCTGCGCGAGAAGCCGCAGATGACCTTCTGTGCCGGGTTCTTCTTCAGTGACTTGTTGTACGCGTCGACGACGGACTGGGAGATCTCGACGCTCGTGCTGAGGGGCTTCTCGCACAGCACGTGCAGGCCCTTCTCGATGGCCTTGATGGCCTGCTCCGCGTGCACCGTCGTCGCGCTCGAGACGACCACGGCCTGCAGCGTGGACTCCTTCCTGAGCATCTCATCGTAGTCCAGGTACGTCCTCAGGGGCCCGAACTCGGCCACCGCTGCGTCCAGTTCCGCTTGGACTGGTGAGCTGACGGCGATCAGGTTGGCCTTTGGTGTGAGGGTTGCAAAGTGGCGAGCATGTCGCAGGCCCTAGATTGATGATGTGAGTGAGATGCTCATGCGGGCGAAATATTGCTGCCATTTCCCGGGCGAGGACTCACCATGCGACCGAGGCCGGCTACTGCCACGTTTAATTTCTGGCCCGACATTGTGTGTGTGTAGGGTGTTGGAGGAGGGGTGAGTGGGTCGGCTAGGTCTTGAGGGGAGGTTAAGAGAGTAGCTGGTGAGGGCGCTGATGATGTCGTTTCTAGTATCCGCTGTCTCCCATATATACGCTTTCAACCTGCGGGTTCCCGATACAGCGGTCAACAGTCGACCCAACAACTAGTCGTCGGTTGTCCGACCCCCTCATCCGGCCGGCTACGTCCTGCATTAGCGGCATGCGAAGAGGATAGATCCTGACGCCCAGTTTGACGATCCGCCGCCAAGGGTTGCCTTAGTCAAGGCGGAGCTTGTTCTCATCGGCGAAATCTACCAAATCAGGCTCAGTGTGGGGGCAGTCCCCGCGTATTTGCACCTTGTTCGTCGTTTGGGATGGGAAAGTGGGCGCGATTTGCCCCATTGTGGACTGCGGGGATAAAGTTCCCCGGATTTCAAATTCCTTTTCTCGGGATTCTTCGCCGATGACCTGGCCTTGTCACCCTCCCTGATTTCATCCACTCACTTTACTTCGTGCGTCACCCAGCCTGCAACACGACCATTACAGCATGGGCATTAGGAGACGCGGCAATGCCCAGTGCAAAAAGGCCGTGCTTGAGATGTAAAGGTACGTACTCTTGTTACCCAACGACCGGATTTTCACCGGGTTGCTGCACGTGCAGTTTGTCAACTGGTGCTGACCACATAGTGCAGAAAGGCACGAGAAGTGTGAGTAAACTCAACCTCCTGCCCAACCCAGTGACGGTTTCTTCACGTTGCCTGTCTGACGCCAACACGTTTCGTAGGTGATGAACAGCAGCCGGCTTGTGGAAGATGTGAGAAGCGTGGTGTGGAATGTCAATATCCAGAGCGAAAATGGAAATCGTTCCGGCGTGGGTCGCCGGCAACACGTGAGGCCAATTTCTCAAGCGACCAGTCTTGGGTGAACAGTAGACCTCGAGCCTGTGAGTCCCCTTTGTGCAAACGTCGTGTTGTACAGCAATATTGACACCGGTTCTGCTACACAGTTCGTCATGTCGGCCAGAACAGCACCTCCACAACACCCATCTCTAATGTCTGGGCTCACAGCCCCCCGGGTGAGACATCGAGAACGACGGGTGTAAATACTACTGCTGGCTTTGCAAATGAGGTGGACTATGAACATTCCGTAAGGGGCCTCCAAGCACAGAATAATGCCAGGCTTCTGGGGACATCCTCGGCTGGAGACGAACGGTTCTTTATTGCTGGGAAAGATCTTCTCAACGCGTCCACCCCAGGGTCTTCCACCCAGGTCGCCAACTACAGCTCTCCATACGATGGCTCTTCAACGCAGATGTCACAGTACGGCCCAAGCCCTGACTATCATACCCCTTCACATTCGACCGTTCCATCCGCAAGTTCCCCTGGGGTCTTTCGATCCCCCGCTGCATCGGCACCGAACCAGCCTGATTTTAGTCAAGAATCGCCTCATGATACGTATGGTACCGCCCATGAGCAACCAACAAAGCGGAGTAATCAGTTTTCCAAGAGCAATTATCCTCTTGATGATGTTCAAGAAGCCTGTCTCCTGCGCCACTTTGTGGAAGTGATCTCTCACTGGGTAGGTCAATCAAATATCCCTCTACGCCTCGTCCACAGCCATATTCGGGGCGAACAAGCCCACAGAACTGATAACTGTACCAGTTTGATCACTGCGATAGCCTACGCCACTTTCACACCATCGTCCCCCGACGTGCACGTCACTGCGAGCCACTGCTGAATGCAATCTTCGCAGTCGCGGCCAGGCACCTAGTGCGAGTTCCTCGGTACAGGACTGGACCGGGGGGCACAATCGAGTACCTTGGCCAGCCCCTCCCAAATCTGACAGCGCACACGGCGTTTGAGTACATGCTTCGATGCATCCCTGCACTGCACGATGTTCCTCAGATCCAAGATGAGGAGTACCGCGAAAACCTAGCGGCTGCGGCTGTGATTCTTCGGCAGTTTGAGGAAATGGACCATGATGAAGACAGCGGTGAGGAGAGAGACAGGGCCATACCAAATGCGTCAGATGATACCGTGCCTTCCGCGCATTTGGAAACGAGAGAGTCATCTCACAGCTCTGAGCACGGCGTCAACTTCCTAGACATAGCGAAGGCCATTCTTCGTACCACGACCACGAGTGGATCCAATGGCCTTACAGACGCCGCGGGGTGGCTGGCGTTGCGACAGGAAATTTACTACGCCTTCTCCCTCGGGCGCTCTCCCCAAATCAGTCTGCCTCGGGAGCAGGAGAGGGAAGCCTCACCTGTCAACAAGCTCATCCTGCATACATACCAGGTGGCTAAGTGGAACTACGGCGACAAGACTGTTCATGAATGGGGTAGGTAATGCACTGGATATGCTGTGGACACGAGTTCCTACGAGACCAAGACCGCTGACTTGGCCGGCATCAGACAGGCTCAAGGCCCAGGAAGAGACATTGGAGACGGACTGCTGCAGCCAATTCACCCCAGTTATCAAGCGCGAGGCCAACAAATCCAGGGGCGAGGTATTTCCACTAGTCTGGTATTCCTCTGACGGCGAAGTCACGGCGACTCAGCACTTCATCCTGGCCAAGACAGTCCTGACAGCCGAGAATCCAAACCTCAAGTATGTTGTCCCGCGCAGCATGAAGCGAATTTCTCACACACCTTGCATTGGGCTGTGCAAGCCAATTACATGATGAGAGACGGATCCTGAGCTGACACGCCGCCGCAAAAGACACAGTGCCGACCGCGGGGTGTCCCGAGAAGCCGAGCACCAGGTCAGGTCCCACATCCTCGAGCTGTGTGGCCTAGCGATGCATCACCTCGGGTCGACTCCCAATCTAGTGACTGCTGCCGTTGGCATCACGCTGTATGGGGACTACTTCCAGGACCCATGGGAGCGTGCGGCGCTGCTGCGTGTGCTCGACGAGTGGAAGAGCAAGCACGCTTGGCCCGTGAGGAAGGCGTATCAAATGATGGGGGTGCAGGTGACATCGTGAATACACATAAAAATTTGTCGAGACATGCAGAGATCACACATCAATGGCCTCTGTCCGTGTTGTTCGTCTGTTTGTTGAAAAGAATGCGAAGCGTTGTTGCTGCTTTTCTGGGCACGAATACAGGAGTGCCACAACGCCACATTTCCATTCCAAACTTTTTGCGAGAAGAGTATTGCGCAGCGCACAAATCATCCAGCCTCTGACGCTTTCCCTGTCACCAGCTCGGTCCATTAATGGTGGGATTCAAGTCCCTTCCTATGCTCATGGATTACACCGAGCAACTGGATTAGGCGGAGTCAACGTTCCATCTGATCGTTGATCTCAGTAGTCGGTGCGGGGATGCAAAAGACCGGGATGACGATGAGGGTCGGTGTCATTGATGCCAATCGCCCCCGCGTTTCTCCAGGTACTCAGACAAACATTTTTTTTCGTGTTTCCTCGATGTTGGATGGTATTGCGTGTGCCATCTACCGGACGAAATGAAATCTTCGGTATCAACAATGCTGTTGCAAATCCTTCTGCTGGCGCAAGTGGCCACCCCTCGAACTGTCAACATATCCGTGGATGTGTCCAAGACCCTTGGCCCGTGGAC
The DNA here is from genome assembly GCA_014872995.1 of Diaporthe citrichinensis. Lineage (NCBI taxonomy): Eukaryota > Fungi > Ascomycota > Sordariomycetes > Diaporthales > Diaporthaceae > Diaporthe > Diaporthe citrichinensis. The sequence goes on along the minus strand of JADAZR010000118.1, from coordinate 60,444 downwards.
GTCAGTCAACCAATTCTTTGGCTGTGACGAGCCCAACTTTGCGTACTATCCTCATGGCTCAGCACTCATCAAGGAGCTTGGTGCTCTGGGTCAGCGCCAGACCTATTTCCGAACCCACAACCTGTTGACGACTGGCGATAGTTCCAAGGATCTGGTCGGTGTGCCCGGGCTGAAATGGGGGAGCACAAACGCATACACCGAAAACATTGACGGCACTCCTATCTACAACTTTACCATCGTCGACAGGATATTTGATGCATATCTTGCTGGTAACGTCAGACCATACGTGCAGATAGGATTCATGCCACAAGCACTTGCATCTAACCCGGAGCCATACTTTTTCGAATTCGATCCAGCCGCTGGGCCGGACAGCATTTACACTGGATGGAGTCACACGCCAACGGATTACGGAAAATGGGAGCAGCTGGTTTACCAGTGGGCACAGCACTCGGTGGAGCGATATGGCCTCGAAGAGGTAAACTCATGGTACTGGGAGGTGTGGAACGAACCAAACATCGCTTGCAAGTCAACCTTTGATGCACTGGTACCCCATGCTCTTGAAGTCTAACAAATCTCTTAGACTGGAACGGCACGAAAGAACAGTTCTATGAGCTTCACGACCGCGCCATCGCCGCCGTCCTCCGCGCCGTGCCAACCGCCCGAGTCGGGGGCTGCGAGGTCGCAGGCGGCGCCGCGGGTTCCTACCTGGGCGACTTCCTCGCCCACAGCGCCAGCGGCACGAACTATGCCACCGGGGAGACAGGCACACCGCTCGACTTTATCTCGTTCCACGCCAAGGGCGCGCCACTGTGGATCAACTCGACCGACAGCCCTGGTGGCGGCTATGTGCAGATGAACATATCGACGCAGCTCAGGCAGATCGATGAGGCATTCGGGGTGGTCGGGTCGTTCCCTCAGTACAAGTCCACGCCGATAGTCATGGGCGAGTACGACCCCGATGGGTGTGCTGCGTGCACGTCGCCGGCGTATGGGTATCGCAATGGGTTACTTTATCCTGCTTACACCGCTGCTTCTTTCATGCGTGCTATAAGCCTCGGCATGCAAAGGGGTGTCAACCTGACAGGTGCGCTGACATGGGCCTTTGAGTATGAGCAGACGGCACTGCTGCCGAACGAGACGGGGTTCTTCGACGGCTTTAGGGTCTTGAGCACGCAGGGCATCGACAAACCCGTCCTGAATGTCCATCGGATGTGGGGGATGATGGACGGCGATATGGTCGAGGCGAACAGCTCTGGTCAGGTACCTCTGGATGTGGTGCTTGATGAGGGTATCAGGGGTAGCGACACAGACGTGGGAGTTGTCGCGAGCTTTAACGGCAGCTCCGAGACCCTATACGTTTTTGTCTGGAACTACCACGATCAGGACCTCGAGTTCCCGGACGCAGATGTCAACGTCGAGGTCCACGGTCTACCATCTACGTTCTTGAACAATACCGACGGCGTGACTTACACTCACTATCGAATCGACAACGACCACAGCAACTCGTACTCGCGATGGCAAGCCATGGGCTCGCCACAGGCGCCGTCGGACGAGCAATACCAAGAGCTGATACAAGCAGGAAAGCTGAAGGCCATTTCACCAGCGTCGACACCGGGCATGCCGATTGACGGAAAATTGACGTTGAACATCTCCTTGCCAGTCAGAGCTACTTCACTCCTGGTGCTGCATAACGACAAGAGCGACGATCTTGTGTAGGTTTCGCCAACGTTTGAGCATTAAGCCTCGAGGATATCTGCCTACTACACTTCTTCCAGGACCGTTGAAGTGCTACCTTCATACTTTCGGCGCTATTCCGGCGTATGCTGCTGGCGTCAGGTGGAATCAAGGTGGCAAGAAACGGACTTTAGGACTATTGCTAATCACAAAATGGGCAAAGAACCTGGTGTACCTCCATATGCATGTGACTTAGGTCTCGCCCGTCGGAACTGGTATACTGTACATTTTATTTTACATGCGAGTTATCCTGTTACACGAACTCTAGGCATGCAATATGTTCTCTGGGTGGTCACTTTTCCGATATGGTGATGGCCCCTCCTCCCTTCCCAAGCGGATAAAGCGGCAACTGTGGCGCATCGCGCACAGTCGCTCCCAGGACTCACCTTCCTCGTGTAACATCGCGACTGCTCCGTAACAATTGCCTCAACTTAATTCTCCTATCTAGATGCCTAGATAAGCTTCATATGGACTCGTCCAGATTGTTAACGCTGCATCAAAGCACGTGCATGAGCCCTGCCAAAAGCAATTAACGCGCGTCGTCAATTCGGATCAAAGACACGAGCACATGTACTATTATGCATGCAAGTGACTATAACGGATGGATGAAAATCGTCGCGGCCTTCCAACTTTTACCATCGGGAAGCCGCCGTGCCGTCGGCGTCGGCACAGACAAAAGGTGGCATGCTGAGACACCAACCGTGCCTCCCCTGTTGTGTTGCTTAGATTCCGACGGGGAAGTTGCCTTCTCGATGTTGTTCCATCTGAAAATCAACACGGACCCGGATTCCGGCTCCCCCGTCTGATTTCCATCCCACATCCTGCATCCCACTTGTTATGCCCAATAGCACCTCAGATCTCTGCGAAACAAGCATTGCTCCCAAGACCCGTCATCCGCTTTTATCGCAACACACACGTACGGTACATGTGCAACCCACGTACGACACCAACCTGCCATAGCTGGCCGCACATCAGCTCGGCCACGATGAAGTCCATTCTCGCGACGCTCGTTTCCTTCTTCCTGGCAGCAACTTTCTCCGACTCGGCCTCGTGCTTGCATGTCAGCGCTGCCGAAGTCCACACGCCCAACTCGGCCATCACCATCAACGGAATCACGGTGCGGGCCGAGGATCCCAATACCAGAGTCAACATCTCGCCCTCTATCCATAAGCCAAACATCACCAGCCCGAAGGTCGCCTAGGAGGTCGAGCATATGGCTTGGGATGGTTGCTCAGCTTGGCCTATTGCGACATACACTCCCGGCAGCCAAAAGTGGCCTTGGGAACAGAATGACACAGACGGCATAGAGTGTGCCACCATCTCAGGCCGAGGAAAGTCAATGGAGGTCATCGCCGGGGAGTGCAGGGTCTGGGCCGCATCCGGTGACCCCGGCCTGCGCGGATGCGAAGCTGCACTGGATGACGACGACGAAGGTTGGGTCTCGCTGGAGGAACATAGCCGGTGCATTGAGTTGTACCAAATTGAGCCGGCAAACTGGACTGGGATCTTCTATGTCGATTGTCCGAAGTAACCAAGCAAGGGAAACACATTGGCATTGGACGCACGCGTATTGGAGGAACGGCTTGAGATTTCATTTGACCTGCCGGACAGATCAACAATTGGGTCGAGTGTAACCGTTGGGAGAGGAACATGACCTGAAGTCTATACCTAAGAAACAAAACATCCCGGGCAAGAAGCTCGAATAATTTCTATTCTTCAATACCGAATAACTTCCTTGATCTCATGCGGTCCAAAAAGGTTCCGTCTCCCATGCTTCCATCATATCCTATGCTCCGTCCTCTCATTCCTCCTCGACCGCCATTTTATCCTTCCAGTCAGGAGGAAGAAGCGTGTTGATGGAATTCTCGAAGACTTTCTTCACCTGCTCCCGATACTGGAGAGCAATCTCCTGGTTACGCGTCTGCGGCTCGACGTCGAATTCGACCACGTTGCCTTCCTCGTCCTCGCCAAACCTGGGATCCTCCATGCAGAACTTGTCGTACTCCATGCCCATTTTTGACAGCAGAAGTTGCCTGACGTTGGTCCTCAATGACTCGATTTCTTCGGAAAATGTTGACGAGCTGGAGAGAATCTTTCGCAGTGCTTCCTGCTCATGCTCGCTCTGCCACCCTGGGGTTGGCCGCTGCTGTGCCTCTCCTGGTGCGTCGAGGACCTTTCCAATGAAGCTGTCCCTCGCGTCGCCGGCGATCGACAGGCACAAGTCCCAGACAAGGTTGTCTTCCACGTGGGAGAACTCAGGGCGAATACCGAAGCTGGCCTCCCTCGCGACCCAGTTCCGGTGCTGCCCGACGAACGAGCTTGGATGGTTGAACGGCCGCAGTGATACGAGGAAGTCCTTGGGTGGTTGCTTACTTGGTCGAGAAGAACCTGCCTCATCGGATGTTTCGACCCCTGTCCGCTCGTTCACCGCTGGGGCATTCTCCTTCTTGCGCAGGTGCACATAATCGTTGTGGAAGCCTTCGCTCTCCGGTAGCATGAAGCCGTACGACAGCAACAGTTCGCTGTTGGTCTTCTTGCCGTACGTGTTGAACACCTGCTCGCCGGGCTTGTAGCTGTCGAAGGTGATGAAACGACACGTCTCTGACGCACCGTTGTGGTCGCCCACCGCCCATTGCACGTTGGCCTGGGGGTTATGGTTGATGATATCGTAGACGGGAAGAAGCATGGCGAAGTCGTCTATGCCGACGTTCTCGGGCAGCTCGCGCTGGACTGCCGCGGGGGTGACGAGCGACGGGCGGAAGCTGCGGGAGGCGAAGATCGCAAAGGCCCAGTTGAAGAGGTGCCGGGTGTAATCCTGCCAGTTCTCGAAACCATCCTCCTTGAGAATCTTCCTCGCCATCTTGTAGTCTCTTTTCACATTGGCCTGGATCTCCTGGGCCGCCACGGCGGCGTTCGTTCCTCCCAGAAATCGGAAGTCCTCCTCAGGCCAGAAGGGGGGAAGAATCCATGATGAGATGGAGTCTGGCTGGGGCAGAGTGCTGATGTATGGGTGCCAGAATGAGTCTTTTCCCATCAAATACTGCTTCATAAGGAAGAAGTGTCCAATCACGTGTGGTTGGATGTCCAACATGAACCGTGGGGGGAAGATGGGACGCGCCTCAGCACGCTCAGATTGCCTTAATAGAATTGGTCCGCCCGTCGTTGCATTGATAAACGACAGACTGGTACTCAAGGGGCAGGCCAGAACCTCTTCGCCGGATTTGATTGTCGCGTCAGTCCCAACGGTCGATGAGGGCTTGACTCGCATCGAAAAGCCAGTCACCCCATCTTTGTAGACCTCCAGGGTCGGGTGGACGGTGCCGCCATGTGCTTTGCTCCACTCCAAAAGGGTGTTGAAGTGCGCCTGATCGGTTTCGTTCATCACTACGTAACAAATAAATTGATGTGAGTGTCTGGAATCCACAGCTGATGTCGATTGTTTTGATGGTGCTTGCCTGGCAAGTGAAATTTTTGGTGACCAAGATTAGTCATGAAGCAAGACACAAGGGGTTCCTTCCCCCAACCCTCAAACGACCTTTGGTTAGAAGCTTCACCAACACCTACACCTAACACCTACCTATACACCTAACACCTACACACCCATACACTCAACTTATACACCTAATTAATATGCCTAATTTAACTTAGGTTATAGGTATTAAAGATAGGTAAACAAATTAGACCTAAGTGATGTGCTTTGATTAGCTATGGCTATGGTATAAGTTGATATACCGGTGTATCCTCTGATTTTACAAGTGCAAATCTCCGTATCCATGGATTCAAGTAGAGTGGACAATGCTCGCTCCGGCCACTATCAAAGGTACCAATGAACTCAGACCAGCTTTGTGATCAGCTTGCCAGTGTTTGCACCTTCGAATAGTTTGAGCCAAGTCCCCGGCACATCCTCAAACTTTGTCTCAACGACATGCTCGCCCTCCGTAATGTCCAGTTTGCCATCTTCTAGCGCCTTGTGGAGGGTCTTCTGCGCCTCCTCCATCCTCCACGGGAAGTCATAGACGATGAAACCCCGAATTTTCAGCCTCATACTGATGATTTGGAACCAGTTCTTCAGCCTATCTCCTCCGTCCTCGTCCTTCGCGTTGTATTGCGAGATGGCACCGCATGCGGCAATTCTTCCGTCCCGTGCCATCCGGGTGAGCACAAAGTCTAGGATATCACCGCCGACGTTGTCGAAGTAGACATTCGCGTACTCGGTAGTAGCCTTGGAAAGCTGCTGCTTGAAGTCGGCGGCCTTGTAGTCGATACACTCGTCCGCCCCCAGCTTCTTCACCCAGTCGCACTTCTTCTGCCCGCCCGCGATGCCGATCACCCTCTTACACCCCACGATCTTCTTCGCGATCTGCACGACCATGGACCCGGTCGCGCCAGCAGCGCCGGAGACGACCACGATGTCGTCCTTGGTCGCCTGCGCCACCTCAAGCAGACCCATGTACGCCGTCAGCCCGGTGAGGCCGAGGGCGCCCAGGTAGTGCGTGGGCGGCGCATTCTTGGGCAGTGGGCTGCAGACCTGGACATCTTTCGCGTCGAGAACGCTGTATTCCGTCCAGTTAAGCATGGCGCGGACCAGGTCGCCCTTCTTGACCTTGTCGGATTGGGACTCAACGACCTCAGCCAGGCCAAAGGCGCGCATGACGTCGCCGGTGTGGACGGGCGGCACGTATAGGCGACTCTCATCGGGGTATTGGTCGATCCATCCTCGCTGGGCTGGGTCGTTGGAATAATAATTGGATTTTACGAGGACCTGGTCGGCTTTGATAGTAGGAAGATCCTTCTCTGTTTTCTTAAATGTTGGGTTGGAGCCACTGTAGGTCGGAAGTCCCTCTGGATGGGCGTTGAGAAGCCATTGCTGTGTTTTGACCATATTGATGGTTGTGTTGGATACAATGGGAGCAGTGTGTGTTGAAGAGTTTTGGTGGTAGAGCTTTCAATGGACAAGCAAGTAGCGATACTTCTGTATATTTGTATGTCTAACTACGGTAATTGTTTCTGCTGAAAAGGCCGAAGTCCTTTTCATAACATCATGTAAAAGGAGACACGAGGACTGTAGGCTCGCTACCTCGGTCTTCGATTAGTTATGTCATACCTTGTGCGATTACAAACCTTGGGCGGATCTTGCCGTGGAGATGGGCGTGCAAAATTTGATACGAAAGACGCTACGCAATGAGAAAAGAGGACTCCATTACGCTTAGACTGCTGGCATGAATATCAGTCTTCGAAAGTATGACGACATCGTGGACTACATTCAAGCCCTCGGAGCCCAAGCGAGTCATGAAATGCGGCTCATACCAAGCTGCACCACATCGTTTCCTCGTGCTTCCACAATGGTTTTGGCTACGGAATCAACCGAGGTGCGTGGATCTCGTTGCTAGGAAGCCCTCGCAAGACATGGGTATTTAGACCCAGCCGGCGTCGGATCTTCGAGCTAGGCACCTGGGCACTAAAATGCTGACCAAACGGTGAGGCTAACTACTCACTGGATGCAGAAGCAGCCAATAGAGTGCCTCATTCCTCCCAAGCAAGTCCTGCATATAGAGTGTGACACTTGTGTCTATGGTTATTCTTCTTCGATCTATGCGCCAATGGAGGCGTGGAGTCTCCGGAGAACCATCTGCACGCAGCTGAAAGGTATCTGTTGCCCGTACATCTCGACCAATTGCTAGTCAGCTCTTTTGTAATTCAGAAATACTTTCATGATTTCAGGAGGAGGATTCTAGTACTTCATGGTCAAATACAGCTCCCAACAGGGAACTCTATGTATTTTCAGTAATATATTTGGTGAGGACTGTTTCCTCAGAAACTGTAACGCCGACCCTTGTCGCAGATCAATTCGCAGGGCACGCGTCCGGCGTCGACGCGTCGAGTAGATGCCAACTGCGCGTTCAAACTCTCAGCGTTGCATGCTACGTACAGCCGGGTTTATTAGGCCGCACATCACGCGTCGCAGATGCTCTGTTCAAATCTCCCTTACGCTTCGCATCACCCAGCATCCAAAATTTTCATCTGCCCATCAATAAGACCACAGAAGAAATTTCTTGCCCACATTCAGCTGATCACATTACGAATCGAGGATGGACTCAAGTACCAAATTCCGCGGCGGCACGTGGCAGCGCTACAAGCTTGGACAAGCACAGTTCACAAAGTGGCTGAAGCAAACGGCAGACAAGTTTACTCCCTCAACAAGTTCAACAGGCGGCGTGGCTTCATCGTCAAGCTCGCAGAAGAAAGCACTGAAGGCGGCATCTAAGGCAGCCATCGACAGCGATGTCGTTGTGCACTGGCGCGAGCTGGAGACGATGGCGTCTAACATCGTCGATTACGCCAAGCCGGACGACATCCCCAGTGCACCTATCAACATCTTGCGGGATGTCATCGGGCTGAGGAAGAAGAGCGCCAGGTTCTTCCGTCGTAGTGCCGACGACGACAATGAGAGTGCGCGGGAGAAGAATGCCACGCATGAGCATATCATCAAAGTTCTGGAGCGAGTCCTGGGCAAATTCGAAGCCCTGATGGCCAAGGGAACCAAATCAGCGGATACGAAGTCAGGCGATCGTATCAGAATGGATCTGGCTGATCTCAACAACATGTTTGAGCACCTTGAACTGCAAACTTCGCCGGCCGATGACGATGCGGCCTCCGACACTGAGAATCAGCCTGAAAGTCCTACCCCAGCCAAGAAAGCCACGAAGAAGTCGAAAAAGGGAGGCAAGAAGCCACAGAAGGGCGGCAAGCCCAAGAAGCAACCAAAGCCGCAATCACAGCCTCAAGAGCCACAGGACGCCATCTGGCTCGATGAACCGGATTTCGACCTGGACTACGACAACAGAGATAACGAGTTCGATTACTACATGATGATCTACTGTTTCTTCGAAGACTTCAACATCATCCGTTCTTACATCTGCGAGCGGTGGTGCGACTACTTCTACGACCGGTCCATCTCTCTCAACACCCTAGCGGTTATTACCAACGCCGCCTTTGAGCTGTTTCACCAGATGGAACACGACCTCCTCCTGGACATGCGGCGGATGGGAATGCCGAGCCGTACTATGGGGTCGTATGAGTTCATGATGATGCAGCTATTCACTGAGTCTGGACTGGAACACATCGACTATGATTCTTACACGAACTTGTCCAAAGAGGACTCCGACGCACGCAGTAAGCATCCACCCTCTTCATGGAGGAATACCCGTCATCTTCACAGCCCATTTTACCATTTACCTCAAGCCCTCTCTCTATTAGACTGCAGCTTTCAAGGCAAGCCATGGGCGAATAATGCATTAATCCAACCATATTTTGGTCCAAGCTTCTTCCTTGACGCTTTGATAGCTGATTTCTGAATGATGCAGTGTGGACCGACGAGTGGGACTGGCTGGCCAGTCCGGCGTTTGTCGCCATCCGAGGCATCCTAAGCCATATCCCACCTGGCAAAACGCCAATGATGAGGAAGGCTGACAAGACCCCGCCAACCTATGGTGCGACCAACCCCGATGACTTAGCCCGCTTCAAGGAGACCTGTATCAACGAACTCTTGTTTGAGGTTGTATGCGTCAAAGCGCTTAAGACAAAAGGTCGGGCACCGGCCTTGCTCCCGGCTGAGTCGGAGCTTCTGCTGGGCTTCCAGGATTCCCTGCGGAACAAGGACTTCACGTCTGCGTTCATCTTCTCGGTGCAGCTCTACTGCGACATCCGATACATCCTGGAGGACTGCGTCTCCCACCCCTTTGAACAGCTTCAGAAGACCACGCAGCAGTTTGACCGGGGCTTTGACCTGGTCTACATGAGGGCAGTTGGCCCAAGATCCAGCCTCCGCTGGGAACTTCGGCAAAGGAGGAAGGAGTTCGACCGCTTCATTCTCTCAGACGTCGTCCTGGAGGACAAGCTGCCACGCTATATCATTGCTGGTCTGGACAGGGAGGATCTTGATGACTTCTTCCTGCTCAAGCGCGAGCCGGTCTGGGCTGGTCTGCTTGACCTCAGGGTCAGACTTGTAATGAACGAGCTGGGTCACGAATTCGTGCATCGTTCATTCATCGTCGAGGCTGCTGCCTACCTGTATGCTGCTGCGCGTGCGGCGTCAAAGCAATTTTCCGAGCAGCAGGAGTTCCCTGTTTGGAACCACATGGAAATGTTCCTCGACACCTACGTCGACGACAGCCCCTTCAAGCGGGGCATCTTGGACGGCGGGGACGACCCCGTCAAAATCATCAATAATTTCAAGGCCATCATGCCTGACAACGTCTTGGGGCCCAAGCCGGACAGCTGTCCCTTGGACGATGGAAGCGACCGGACTCGGGACTTCAAAGAGGCCGTCCGCGTCCGCCAGCTGCTTTCGAAACGGTATACGAGCTCTGACAGGGAGAACATGTTTTTCATGGAATACATGCAAGACCTCATCCGCGAACGCCTCGAGCACGAGGTAGAGTCTGAAGAAGACCTGCCTACGGTACTGCAAGACATCAGTGCTAACAAGTTCGGCGGCCAGCCCCATTCTCAGGGAGTTCTCCCCAAGGAGCGACGTGATCTGGCCCGGGGGAGGATTGAGCTGAAGCAGATGCAGCAGAAGCGCAAGGCGATGCTGGCGCAGCTCTCTCCCATCCAGCAAATCCATATCCTAGAGAATATTGTCGAAGAACAGGTGGAAGACTTGCTGGCGCTTGATTTCATGACGCTTTTCGACATGAGTTGGGTTGTCTTGTATTTCGTCGCTAGGAACCAGCGCAAGTCTGTGAGAGACAAATGCGGGTTCACTACCAGCTACATCGCAAGCTTTGAGACGGCGGCCAACTTGCCTCTAATCATTGGTGATCATTTGACAGCTAAACCGGCAAGAAACGCGAAGCTGCTCTGGAAGCTGGCACAGGACGTCAGAGGGATCCTCGAGAAGCCTGAGGGGGCGGACGCTTTGTTTGGACTACCGGATGATGAATTTGCCGAATTGTTCGAGCACGGGGCACCACTACGTCGGCAATAATCAATCGTGACCCGAGAGTCTCAGAACCAAGCTTGCGCACTTGGTCAGCAATTGGTGTCAATTCGACATGCGGGCAGGAGACCAAGCCTTGCTTTGGTTGGTCGGTCTGTACGAGCTGACTTGAGGTGTGATCGATGGTACACGGGTATTGCAATGATTATTCTAGCTGAGAACATTTAACGATTCCATCGATTCTATTAAATGCAATGGAAATTCCAGGGGCAGAACTTCCGCAAAACAACCCTTCTCCTGCAATACCTGGGGAAGCAGACGAATCGAGTGTTGATCCCAGATGATAAGACATGAGCTCCCTACCTGCACCACGCCGCATCGTGACCTCCAACCTCGCGGTCCCGGAGGGTCTCAGCAAAGTCGGAAACTCAGAACCTGCAGTTGAAGTCGTCACCGAGGACCTGCCTCTTGTCTCGGAAGTAGACGGGCGGTGGTTCAGACGGCCAGTCTTCACCCACGACCGCGTACCAACGTCCAACGCTGGCTCCGATATCAGCGTGAAACCAGTCCCCGGTGATGGGCTTCGCTTGCCCCATGGCGCAAACATTAGGTTCAACGAGGTCCCGCCCGGTGGTAGAGCCCCAATGGTAGGTTGACGAGGGCCACTTCTTTGGCGCGACTTGCTGACATAGACGCACGGCCCAGCACCGGACCAGCACAACTGATTACAATATATTTCTGACGGGCTCTGTGGTGCTCATAACGCCAGCCGAGGCGTATGATCCAGCCAATGCGGACTCGGAGGGCAAGGTGCGGGAGACGGTCTGTCGTCCTGGTGATGTGGTCGTGCAGCGTGGCACAATGCATGCGTAAGTTTTAACCCCAACTCAATCAGTGCCTTGACCAGTATCTTACAGTGAATCTACAGGTGGGAGAATCGGTCAGAGGAGTGGGCGCGGTTTATCTCGGTCATCCTTGGGGCGGAAGACACGACGGTGGAGCGCAGTGAAGGAGTATCACAGAAACTGGCTGATGTTTTCGATATTGTCCTTTAGACTTATGGCCTGACCGAAAGGTGCTCGCACCAGCTGCTGGGCTCTACATAGACCAGTGACCTTCGCTTCACTCTTCTCTCCTCAACAAATCTATGTCGATGCTGCTAATCTTGTCTGACTTGTGACGGTACTGCTAATCGAGTAATAACTCAACGCGTCATTGTAATGGCATATATTCAATAACGTATTTCTCAAGCCTGTACAAATGCAAAACTCCTCTGGCTAGGAACCTAAGGCATATGAGTACCTAGGTACCAGTTACAATTTCCCGTCTGCAACTTGCTTTCTAGTAGCTCTAACTAGGGGTAGAAAATGCTCATATGTTGTTCCCATTAACGTATACATGTACTCAGCTAATCGAAATTAGGACACATCCATAGCAACGAGGTCGATCCTACGTAGTGACATCCACTGTTGAGAATTGACTTGTGTCGGCATGAAGTGTAATCCCAATGCCGACATCCTAATTCGTCCACCTGCCTGGCAAAACTCTGGGAGAGCACTCTATTCTACCCTGACATGTACCATTATACTGCATATGTTACTACATTTATTTTCTGTTTTTAAGGACGGCAACCAAGTCACATCGTTGCCAATAATTCCAGTGATGAAACTCGGGCCCGTTTTCTACCATAATTCCGGTCAGCCTGGTCGGATTAAGAGGAAAACTGTACGTAAGTGCCTGCATTTAGTGTGTTTGACGTTCCTCCAACTGCTTGATATGATCAATGCCTTGACCAACATATTCTCCTTAATATGACTTCTCGCAAGGCTGCCTGTTGTGATTGGCAACCGTGTGTTGGTTGTTGGTTGATCCTTCCGAGCTTGGGCCCACAAATCCATCTGACCACCACCCGCTCCATGGCGCGGCACGGACACGTCCAGCAAACCTTAATCAGACCTCATTTCCACCAAGCACCGTCGCTCCCAGCCAGCCACAGCCCGGCACAGGGCTCGAACTAGTCCTCTTGGATCCCCCTCTCGCGAGTTCGCATCCCCCAACAACCCAACGCAGATCAATGGGCTCCAGCGACGTGGCCCCGCCCCACGTCCCGGGCTGGGTCGTGCCGCTATTGACGATCGCGCTCGGGGTCGGGGTGCTGTTCTGGGACGCGACCTACATCCTCATGACGCTCCGCAGCCTCCGCACCAAGTCCTACGGCATGCCGCTCCTGGGCCTCGCCCTCAACGTCTCGTGGGAGATCGTCTACGCCCTCTACGTGTGCGAGGCGCCCATCGAGACGGCCGGCTTTACCTTCGTAAGCAGCTCTCGGATACAATCTTAACCCCCTGGGAAGTAGCCTCTCCCATCTGCAGTCTGTACCTGAAAGGTCTCATCAGGCAGCAGGTTTCGAGGCTGGCTATGGTCATACTGTGGCCTGTTCCTCCCTGCGTTTATATAGAAGTACTTCCAGGGTTCTTTCATAGCTGACTCTGAGTGCCGCAGTGGCTGATTCTCGACATCGGCCTGATCTACACGACGGTCAGGTTCGCGCCGCACGAGTGGGAGGGCACCAGCGGCTGGGTCGGGCGGCACGTGGCGCCCATCCTCGCCGCGATGACGGCCGTTGGGTGCGTGGGCCATTTCGCATTTGTGAGCTGGTGGTTGAGCCGTCCGGGCATTGGCCACGGCGACAAGACGGGCAAGTGGTACTTTGGCCAGGACCAGTACGACACGACCGAGTTGGCGTACTGGTCCGCTGGGGTGGCCCAGATGGTCGCCAGTGCAGGGTCCCTCGCGATGTTGCTCGTCAGAGGCCACTCTGGAGGTGCAAGCTACGCCATCTGGTAAGTCTCAACTTTGGATTTCTGTGTTTGGACCGCCTGGCTTCGTCGTAGCAGCTTTGTAGGTGGGCTACCTGCTCAGTAGCCTTCCATATCAGTCTGGGACTAGATATGATGGCTCTTGTTCGTCCACTTGGCTGGACTTCTTGCCCAGAGAGACAGGGTTTGTGAGAGAAGCTCAAGGGCTCTGTCATCTGTACGAGACGAATCCTCACGGTCGCTTGGGAAATAACTACGACAATACACCCATGATCAATCAGGGCTCATTAGTCTGTCTTGTTAAAACCATGCCAAACACCAGAGAGGTCTGGGCGTGGCGATATGAGGCACTCGCGACCGGTCTCTCGTACTCGTGTCATCTTCGTCTACCACTCACACACGTTCCATTCTGTCCATCTGCAATGGCAACTCGGTGTACTGATCGACGTTTCAAACAGGCTCTGCAGAACCATCGGTACAATTTCCGGCATGGGCGTATGCAACGCTATACTCTGGCACTACTGGCCCGAGGCGCATGGCTACTTTGTCAATCCACTTGGCATGTTCATCAACGGTACATCGCTTTTCTGCGATCTGATCTACCCTTTTGCCTTGTGGCAAGTCCGAAAGACAGAAGTGGCCCTCCCAGATGGCAGGCTCGTTAGCCGAGAGCATTTTAGTCATATGCAGACCGTGGGCAAGAAGAGACTTTGAAAAAAGCAAAGACGGATGCGAGCCTAGTCTCTAGCCCCGGGCGAGATTCACAAGTGGTGGGGGTTGCTCTTCTCCTGGCCAAAGCAGGCAGATCATCACTTTTGGTAGCATCGATTGTGTGGAGAGGTTCTCGAGGCGGTGTACGCACTTCCTACTTTGGCGCAGTACTACATACACACACGTATCCCCGGAACTACTGCACACCCAACGGCGCGTATGGCATCGGGGTGGCGCCTGCAAGTGAGGTATCGAGCGCATGAAGCCCTCCGTTTCTTTCCCTCGCGGCTCTACCCGAGCTCAGAAGTGAGTGACAGGTCAGCTGCAAGAGCCACGCACGGATGGCGCTGACCATCTTGAACCCTGGTCGAACGCCCGCCGCGTCTTCCCACCCCGTCGCCTGCGGCCACTGTCGTACAAGATCTGGAGATGGAGGCGCTCCTGAGGCGCAGGGTTGTTCCCTGGAGAGTACACCGTATCACGCAGCGTTTCCGCCCGTCTCGAGGAACGTCGTCGGAGGTCCTGTCGCGTTGTGTCTTATGTCTTGGCGGTGGGCGGACTGCCGGCGACGACGTGGTCTGCCCTGTTGCATTAGCGGGCCTTCCTGTTTTGTCTACCGAGATTAGCGAGATCAGAAGTATCAAGCCCCTTTGATAGAGAAAAAGTGAATTCTCAACTGCAGCTAGGATTTACTGGGGTTAACCAGACACTCGGGACCAGCTGAGCATCTGGCCAAGCCAACGGCAAAAGTGCAAGTGATAGATCAACATAGATCATGCAACGACAAACGTATGGAGTTAGACACTAAATTTCTCAACGCAGAGAGGTCCCCGATTGGGAGACTAACTCGCAAATCGTCGTCGGTGAAGCCTGGCATCCATTGGGGGAGTAGCCAAGGGGGCAGCAAACCATGAGAGAGACTTCCGATCAACATGCATCCCTACCAAAAGCGCAGAATGAGCCTCAAAGGATTCAACAGTGAGGATTCTTTTGCCAAGACCGGGCGCATAGGCTAGCCACAGATCGACTGCCGCCCAGTCCGTTCTTGTACGCCGCCGCCAGGCCGTTTACGACACGCCTCATTGCACGGATACCAATCGTGGGGGGCTACAGTCATACCATCTCCAAAGCATGTCTTAGACACAAGCAGCGCGCAATGCGTTCTGAACGCCAGAGGAGACGGAATTTGTTCCTCGCGTGGAATAGCACTCGCGTAATCCTGCCCTTGTCTAACGAGGTAGCCGTCGACGGCCGGAGGAGAAGTCCCGGGGGAGCGGGAGAGCGGCAACATGACCGAGCCTCTTTGGGCGATATGAAGCATGAGGTTTGGTGAAGGCGAGACACGCGGCGCCCATGAACCGTCGGCGGAGATCCACGATTCTCACGGAATTCCGAGCGCAGCGCATCGGCGAAGCCACCCCTTGTGTCGTTAGTGACCGAGATCCTCTGGCGTATTTCCAATCCGAGCCAAGAGATGACACATCGGGTGGCAGTTTTTCATCTTCAGCGGCAACCCCGCAAGGCATTGAATTATCGAACCACCGGCGTCAACTATTCTACTTTTGCTTGGGCTCGACCGCGCCTCATGGACGTTTGTCGGAAGTATACTCCCGAGGCCAGAAGAGGATCTCACCGCATGCACTCGGTCCAACCCGGCACAACCAGACGTGCTTCTTGGTTCGAGCCTGAAAGGGTGGGTGTGGCCTGAAAATCTCAGGTAAAAGATGGTGTGAAGCGCATCGTAATGACAGAATACATGCACACCTCCTTAGTTAATGACTGGCTGCCCGCATAGGGGCTGGTCGCCGAACTAGGTGCTCGAAAACGCGTGGCATGGTGGGTGGTCTGGTGAGCGCGTACCCCCACGCGTGACCGACGCACAGTGACCTGTCAGTTTTATCAAAAGCATCTTGCCGCAAGGCCAAGGCGTTGGACATCCACGGTGCCAAGTGATCGGGTGGAAGGGTCAGTCAACGTGCTGTCCTGCCCTGCACATCGGCCCGTAAAGGCAAGGATGCTTCTTTCATAACGTTCCTGCTGTCTATCTACACAGCAAAGGGGGGCTCACCGCCTGAGATACGGTCCTCCGTTTTGGGGGTGGTTTCTTGCCGTACGGTATACATGGAATGAGCCCGGAGGCGCCGAGTTGCAGGGCTGGTCGGATGCCGTCTCGTCTCGGAGATATACCGGTCCCTGGCCTGTTCGAGAATGCAGGGCTAGTTCACCGGCGTGGAGACGTCGATTCCTTCTCCTGCATGGGTACGCGGCCGCCAGCCATGCCGTCAAGGACTGCCCCGGCCCCCCCTCGGACGAAACCATGATGCTAGCGACCCACGTGCACGAGGCGGCCGGTAGAGTTTTCTAATTGTGAGGAACGGCATGGTGCTTGCCGATCGCCGCCGTGGCGGGTTACCGTGTCACTCGCTCGCTTCTCCTGGACGGGAGGCCGCAGAGGCCATGGACCGGTCAGAGGTCGCACGGAATAGCGGCTGCAGCGTACACAAGCATCTCGTGACTTATCGTGCGACATCAGGCGGTGAGCTCTCCAAAAGCACAGCCCTGGGTAATGAGCAGCAATTCATTCTTTGATTCTGTGCCGCCCGTGGGGCTTCAGGTATTCAGCCGACGGGCTTGACACCGTCCGAGTCTTTTTTCGTCCACCCTGCCTCCGATATTACCCTCCTTGAAACCGGTGGAGGGGGGGGGGTGCCAGGCCTCGTCGGCGGAGGGTCGATCTCGCAACACCATGATGTTGTGATCATGGTGCTGCGACCATGGTGTTGCGAGACGACACCTCGCTCCGACAAGGGCATGACCATGATCAATGGGCTGGGAAGGGCGCCGTCGGAGTCCAGATCAAGCACATGACCGACGGTTGGTGCACAGTACCTGCAGACCGGTCAATACTTGCGAAACATCGGCAATAAAAGACGTGCTATTAGTTTTCGAGACAGCCGCATTATGCCAATCGAACTTGATCGACGCGTCCCCAAGAACGGGTGCTGCCACTTAGAAGTATGGGAAAGACCTAGATGGGCCGGATGGGGTGATATCGAGGATCGCAATCCCTGCCGCCGTGCTGCCCGACTGTGAGGAAAGTTCAGGGTTTTGTCCTCAGCTCCGAAACTCTAAATTCTGAATCCACCGGGCAGCTGGTGATGCCTGCGAGGATCCAGCCCAGGAAGAAAGTGCGACCGCAATATCATGGATTCTCGCTTGATTCAACAACCCGCGAGAATTGCCATGTGGCTCCCGTACGTACGATAGGAATCGCGAAATCGATCGAAATCGTGACCCAGATCGATTATCAAGATGCAGAAGGGTTCAACCCCGTGGAACAGCAACAGCAGTGGAGTCAAACCTGCATCGCAGCCCAGGAGGGCTGAACGAACCGGCAGAGGTAGGTGAGCGCTCACTTGATCGCGTCGCAGCTCGGGTCCACCTGGCGCCATATGCCCCCCCACCTATCCGCTGGATGCCCCGTTGGCGTGGTTGTTGTCGGTCTCGGTACCCAGTGAAATCACCGCCCACGGGGCCCATTGGTATCCAGGGCCCCACGGGACAAGACTGATGGCGTGTCGGTGAAGCCATAGCATCAGAGGCGGCCAGCCAGTTGATTGCCGAAAGAGTGTGGCGACCTTGATTGTTTAGTCTCCCACCACACTCGCGAAAATGTCCCATTGAAGGACAGCGCAATGCTGACTCGTCTCGAATGGGCGCTCTTATTGTGAGGACTCTGTTCGTTATATGTAGTAACAAGTCATTTTTCGTGCCGGGCGGGGACTTTAGGTGAGTACCGAGAGCAACGGTAGTAGTCGCGTATCGTGAGACGCTTGCCTATCGGAGATGAGATCTCGAGCTTGTCACTCAGAATACGTGTACAGTCCGCGGAAGACTGGCGTACTCGTAATGATTTCCGACGGGTAACAGGTCTTCCGTGGCCAAAGCCGGAGCACTATCTTTAGCGTACTTGACACAAATCATGCACATTGTTAATCAGCATTACATTTCTCCCATGCCGTCTATACCGAG
The DNA here is from genome assembly GCA_014872995.1 of Diaporthe citrichinensis. Lineage (NCBI taxonomy): Eukaryota > Fungi > Ascomycota > Sordariomycetes > Diaporthales > Diaporthaceae > Diaporthe > Diaporthe citrichinensis. The sequence continues at coordinate 42,207 of JADAZR010000118.1, read as the reverse complement.
AAGTGAATAACGATTTCATTAGGTTGGTTGTGGGAGTTATGAATGTTACTGCCCACAGACCCCTGGGCATGACAAATTGGGGTTTGCTCAAGAGTCGAGACCTCGAGACCTCGAGACCTGGAGACCTGGGGCTACAGCATATGCCATGAGCAAGTAAAGACCCATATGACTGTGGCCTGGGCCTGGGGCTGGCTGGGGTCAATCTCCATCCCGCCTGCGTCCCAAATAGGGAGCATGCATCCAGACCGCCTTGATGAAGGGGGGGGGGGGGCTGAAGCCGGGTCAAAAAGAAAAGAGAATGGATGGGTGATGGGCGAGCGATGAAACCTGGGCTCCCCCACATCCTTGCTGCTCGCTCGCCGGCGAGATTGGAGAGAGACCCTGCGATGGTGTGTTCATCGCAAAGCTTGTTACACTCCATCATCGAGGCCAGGGGCTGTGATGATAGCCCGAGGTTGCTATCTCTGTTCGAAACGGCCATTTCCCACCTGCCCACCTACCCTGCGCCTGAGACAATTCTGCATGCACGCGTGTCCGGACATGGAAATAGCCTTCAGCAGTACTCCTTATGAAAATGCAGCAATGTGGCGTAGCAGCAGACCCCCCAGGGCCCAGCTCAGCCCCCCGTCGACGGAGCCGCAGCCCGAAACAAACAACCTCGCGGCACCCTGATGAAGGGGCCCAACGAGCTGGCCATCCGGGTTCTTGACCTCGGTGTATGAGGGTATGAGGGGGCTCAAGCACGACCCCTGATTTCAGATAACTTCGGGAGAGAGGTCGAGCATGATCCCAGCTGGCAAGAGGGGTAACCCTGCCGCCCATGGGGTAGACGGGGATGGGTGTGGAGGGGCCCAAATCAAGGTTCATGACAATGCTAGGCCGGAGGCAGTAGGAGGTACGACAGCGTAGGCCGTGTGCTACTGTGGCATGTGGGCAAATTTCCTGCCCGCTGCAAACTCTAATCTGATAATGGTCAATCAGCGGAGGGATGTGCGGAACTCTGTGGGCCGCCGCGGGAAGAGCGTGCGCAAGTGCGTCTTCTGATACCGCGTTCCGAGGGTCGGAAAGCCAATCGAGGAACGGCAGGGGATGGTGAAATCTCGGAGGAGGGAGGGGGTGGAGGTGGAGGTTGGAGGAGAGGGAGGAAGGAGGAGCATACGACCGGAGACTTGCAACAGTGTCGGCTGCTGGACATCGGACGGAGGGCGAACGAGGATGCATCAAGGTTTTGCCCTCTGCCATTGATGACGGAATGCCCAAAGCAAAACTGGGAGACAAAACTAGAAGACGGGATTGGGCATTGGACTGAACAAGATTTCCGCGCGGACAGCGGGATCATCCTCGCAGAGCCAGCCCGATCCGTCTCAGGGCACGGATGTTTTGACTGTTGACAGCTGCCCTAGGGGGCGAACGCCAGCGAGCCCTCCGACGTCCGAAGCCTAAGCCGGCGCCCAAGTCCAAGCCCAAGCCAAAGACCCAGCCCAAGCGAGCCCTCAGTCTTGTGCCTGGGTGGTGCTCCGCCCACGTGGTGATTTCCTCTTCTGCCCGTCGGATAGCGGTCTGAAGAATGAGTTGTTTTGGATAGAAAACCGCGCAGGAGCCGAGCTGGGCTGGGGCTGGGGGGGATTTCAGGGCAGGGCGGGGCGGTAACTCTGTTCGGCCCTCTGTCACCTTTGTACACACGGTAGCCTACATAATCTAACATAGCTAGGGTTGTGTACGTGTTTCACGCCCATCGCTGGGTGCCTATGTGAGGGCCTGACAAACCCGGCGTTACATTGCAGCCAACACGTGCAGCCCACGTACATAATGCAATCGCAGTCCATAGTCTACCGCACATATGAGCATGTGCCTGGCACCGGCCATGCTCTGTCAGGTGCAAAGCATGCGTCGGCCCTGGGTGTGGCAGCTCGCTAAGGTGGTTGGCCCGCCTGTGGGGTCCTCTCTGGGCTGGTTGTGCTGAAGGAAAAACGATTACGCTTATCACACACAGTATGACTCGGCTGGCAACCTGCCAGCTCATCAGGCCTCGAGCTTACCTGGTGTTGTTCAGCCGCGCGTAGTGATATTTATGTACAATTGGAAATCCGCTTGTAATCCGAGTGTGCCTATCAACGTGGTATAAAAAGGAAAAAAAAGGCACACAAGTTGGGCAGCGAAGGCGCAACGCCCGCCCGGACACGACCCCAGCGTGATACGTATGGCGACTGCAGCCAGCGCATGTGTGGGTGTGTGTGTGGGCGTCTATTTTGCCTCCAGACCCCTGGACCGGCCACGGTGCGGTGTGTGCCCTGCTTTACCCGCCCAAAGCGACGGCAGATTACACGTGCGACGGTGACGGCGTGCCTGAAAATCCCGAGCCATGGGCGCTACACAATACATGTGCACAAAAACAACACAACAATACAGTACCTACGTGCTGGAATGACCGTCACGCGACATGGATTCGAATTTAAGGTTTACACGGCCGGGCCCACAATTGGGGTTCGATAGCGTAGTGTCTGTCCCCCCCTCCCCCCTCCAGGGGCCGCGCTACACGGTACGAGGGGAGGGCGGGCGAAGGATCTGGAAATTCGGTTGACGGGAGGAGCTCGCTTTGCTTTTGCACACTCGGCCGGGTCGAGCCAGTCAGGAACTGCCTTGTATTCAATGCAACCCACCCTCCGCACGCCTCAGGCACTGCTGTACGCCCCCATCCCGTCGAGTAAGGTGTCACAATATCCCGCACATGTACCGCGGGCGAGCGCCCCTCCCCGACTTGATTTGCTGCCACCCGCCGCTGGCTGGCTGTGCTACTCGCGGGAAGGGCGTTGCACAGCAGCAAGGCATGGCGTTGCGAATCTCCCTCGTAGGAATGCCAGCCACCGGCTGAGTTCGCGTGTAAGTTACTAAGTGCTGGCATGCACACACACCAGCAGCTCCAGCTCGCCTCGGCCTCGGTAATGCTGACGGCGGTGGTGCCCGGCGACAACACACACACCAGGAGGAGCGAGTGACACCTCATTACAGCTCATGTCGGTCATCATGAGGCGAGAAATGAGATGTGAGCATGTGAAGTGTTTGAAGTGATTCATGTTGTTGTTCGTGTGGTATCTAGAAAAGAGACCGTCCTGGACAAGCGCCGGCCATACAAACACCAAGTAAAAAAGATTCCCAATGTCAATCCAATGCTCATCTGCTCAGCCCCCCCCCCCAATTCCAAAAGCTGTTGAACACCAATCGCTAGATGCTCGCAATGCAATAATGACACAAGAAAAACGGTGAAAGAAAACAAGAAACCGATTATGGCTGAGACCGAAAGGAAAAGAAAAAACAACCAGGGGCTAAGAAAAGGGAGATGACGTCTCGATGAAGACCTCTTCTTCTCCCGGAAGCTTTTTGATCCTTTTTATGTAACACCTGCCCCCCCCCTCCTTTCTGCGCCTCGAAATGATTCTCGCCGAGGCCGCAGAACGGGCCCCCACTCCTCCAACACAAAGACGACCGAAGGAAAAAAAAAATCAAAGGCTCAGAGGGGGCGCTCGAACGACCGGCGCAAGTTTGCTGGCTGCAAGTTGTGTACGAGCTGTAGAGTGTGGGAATACTACTGCAAGACACAGCCTATCCCACACACACACCCTTATTCAGCCCAAAACCCACCAAACGGGTTCCTGAACGTGGCTGCAGCCACGCCAAGCAGGGAACCAGGTGGCTTGCGAGGCTCAAGGGCGCCCCACCCCCCCTTGTCTGTTTGCTGCCGTGCTATGCCACACCCTTTTTTCGTTTCGAGGCGGTTCCCGGTGGGTGGTGGGTGGGTGGCTTGTACGGTAGGCGCCTGAAGAAGGGTTGTGTTTTTTTTTTCTCTTCGGGGGAGGGGAGAGGGGGGGGTCGGCATGGGCCAACTTGTGGGTTGCCTCCTTCTCCGGTGTGTGCAACACCAGAAATTTGGTTCAAGGGTGGGTGGATGGATGGATGAACGGATGTGAGGTGTGAAGCCGGGGAGACCCGCCAGATCAGATGCGGAATTTCCGTGTCCCGGGCGTTGCATGGTCGCGTCGCCAGGGGCCCGGCCGGACCCAAGGTTTCGTTTCCATCGTGGCGTTCGGGTTTCCCTTTTCTCGAGTGCCCTTTGTTTGGTGTTGTCGTGGTGGTGGTCACTCGATCGTTGCCGCGGCTGGCTGGGCTGTCTGACTGTGCCGTTGGTTTGCGTCGGTCTCGGCAGTTTCCCACCCCACATCATGTCGATTCAGGGCAATGTGGGTATCCCATCCGTGATGTGCCTCGCGCATCCATCCTCGTTCTGGTCATGGTCCAGCCCCACCCATCCCAAATGCCGCGTGACCACTCGCGGAGCAGAAGCGGCTCGAACACGGCCACGAAGCGGCTGGGGTTTCCTTTTGGCGATTTCACAAGCTCGTTGCTTTCTCGTTGAGGACTAACCAGGGTGATCTGCTGACGCGTGGAGTTGTGGAGACCGGTGTGTTCATCGTTTGATAACAAAACTGCTTGCTGCGAAGGCTGATGGGGCCCTTCATCATAGGCAGTGTGCGGGCTGGTTCCGGCGGTTGATCATGAACTCCCAGGGCGTGTAGGTGGGCGGCTTGCAGTGGGAGCAGACCTCCCACGACCGGTACTCGTAGTGAGTGAACTGTGGCGGGCAGCGGCGGTGGGTCCGGGTGTATGTGGGACACCAGACGGCGGCCTGGCCATGCCAGTGACCACAGGCATACTCTATCTGGACATGTCTGTCAGTCTGTGGGATCTTGGAACGTCGTGGGTGGAGAATTGCTGGTCCCCGGGTCAGGTCTTACTTTGTTGTATTCACACATGTCGACACGATGTCAACGGGAAATGAGCGGCGGGTTGGCAGGTTCCGAGGCGGTCCAAGTCAGGTCTGTGCAGACAAGAGCAAGACTCAGCGGCGGGTCGAGCCTTGCTCCTGCGTGGTGTGTCGACGGCGAGATATATCAGCGGTGGCGTTGGCGGCGGGGAGCCAGACTAGTTGAGGGCAGACGAGCAGGATGCCAAGCGTATGTTGTCACGATCTCTAGAAAGATGTGTCTTATTTAGGATATAGTGAGTGAGGCGAGGCGTGGTGCGGTCGAAACAAGCGGACCGAGGGTCAAAAGAGGGAGCGAGGTTGTATTTAAGCTTCAAGCACCAGAGAGGGCCGGGAAACGCGTTTTCGATGGGTCCTTGTCAAGGTGTGAGGATGCGGGATGGGGGCTACGGAGAGCAAGGAGGGGGAACGGGATAGGCTTCATGCAGCATTTTGCACGTCGAAAAAGGTATTTATATTGGAACAAGGGAGAAACCCATGAACCTTGTTGTTGTGTCCAATCGTCATTCTTGCGAGAAGAATTCGAGGAGTGGTTCGCTAGGACAGGGCGGTACAGCTCGCGCAGGGGCGGGCCTGACGTTCAGGGCTGGCCAGGGTGCGTTTTCCTGCGGGCCAGGACAGGGATGGGTCAGAACGGAGATAAAATCCTGGGACAGGGGGCCCTTCTGGCAGGTGGGAGTGTGGTGGGATGGCGCTCCACACCTTGTCCGCCTGGGCCGTTGTGCTGTTGGCGGGAGGGATGCGGAAACGGTGAGGGAATGTGAGTGTGTGAGTGTGTGAGTGAGCGTGTGGGTGGGTGGTGCCCGGGGTGACTGCGAGGGTGTGGGAAGGGTGTGGCACAGTACAAAGTACATCCAGGACATCCCACCTGGCGATCGGATGTGACAAGTGCAATATCGGAGAGCGGTGTTCGGGTGAGTTGCCGGTAGTGACTGGGCATGTCTGAGCCTGAGAAGGGCGAGTACTCTGTACGGTAGTGTGACTGTGTGACTGTCTGACTGTCCTGCTCGTCTTGATGCCATCGACCCCTTATGGTGATCAGTGCCACCTTTGAACCGAGGGGGTTCAGGCCGCAAATGGGGCAGACGTGAATATGAGAGCAATTTGCCTCCTCCAGGATCGTCCGCGAGAAGAGACCGGACAGGCCAGGCCGGAGAGGCCAGCGAAGCGTTTCTTTCTCTCAAGCCTCGATGAATGGTCGCATCCTGTAGGCAACAAGACGACTCGACTGGCAGCTACTGTATGATCCCGCACAACCCGGCCGTCGCGTCTGTTTTGCATCGAAGCCTATTCCCCAGGTGCAATTCGACCAGACGGAAATAAGCACGATGCAGAATGCTGCGTTAGTGGACGCCTGGGAGAGCCGGCGTATCCTGCATGTGGCTATGGCATCTGCTAGCGGGCACCTATCACTGTTCGTCGTGGGGAACCCGGCCTCCCATAGGGCCAGGCCAAATACGGATGGATGGGAGATGATGCCCATTCCAGACAAACACGCAGTATTTTGTCTCGTCAGATTCGGGTAGGGGGAAAAGGGCGTGCCATATCAATCTCTCCCTGCCGTACAAGTAAACGTGTCCCTCACTGGCACTGCCTCGAGGTTTGCCCGCGGCACGCTGAAAAAGGCTTGTTCAGTCTCGCTTTCGAGCTTCCCGGGCATTGACTTCCTGCGAGAGTCATTTGACCTTTGACCTTTGACCAGGGGGGCACACAGTGGTAACAACGTTACAAAAAGCCTGTTCATGTTTTTTTGCCGCCCAGAGGCGAGAGAAGCAGGGCGGCGCAATCTGTGCTGTGGCCACGCCAAGAGCTCGGTGAAACGCAGTAGCTTTTGTGCCGGGCCGTGGAAAATCAGGCCGCATGGGAGACGCTCGCACGTGAACGAAGGTTCAAGTTCTATCCCTCCAGCCTGCGCCTTCTGCCTGTGCACATACTTTGCCAGGCACTGTGGGATTGGGACCCTGAATTGGAGGGCCGCTGACGAATGATTTGCAAGTGCCCTGGGCGTCTGCTCCGTTTTTCTGCCAGCCTCGGCCTGAGGGCAGCTGTCTCAGATCTGAGCGCGGGTCGTAGATCATTTGTCGCCTGAACCGGTGCGTGCAGTGCTACGAACGGCGTCGAGCTGGGTCTTCTGCCAGGGCAGCAAGGCTACCAAGTGCCCAACATGAATTATTGCTGCGGTAGAGGCGACAAACCCGCCATGATGGCGCTGATTTCAGCCGCCACCGCGACCACTGAGAGGGCGCGCGCGAGTGCAGATCAGTTCTGCCAGGCCTGGGTTCCGCTAGAAGAGGACCGGATGATGTAGACAGCAGTAGGCCATTCCCTCCCCCCCTGAGCTAGAGTGACAGCCAGTTTTGTGGACTTGGCACACACCACGACGGCCAGGAGATCCGGCCTAGACCCGACACCGACCAGACGAAACATTGACAGGGACCTGGTCAGACACGTGGTGGCCCTCACAAAATGTGCTGCAGCCTTTACGAAGGACCCTGGGCGCCACGCAGTCATCCGTCCGAAGCCTGCCAAAGATAGCGCGAGAGCCGGGTCTTTGCCTGGACTGCCAGGACCTGCCTGATTTCTGGTCTGCCCCCCAGCGTGAGAGGGCAGCTGGGTAACTGGCCCACTGTGCTGTGTACAATGCACAGTCATTTTGCCCTGTACCTGGTGCCCTCTGCCATTTGCCCTTTGCCGTCGGCAGGGCAAAATATGGTGGCTGTATACTTATGCCATATGAGGCCCACCCATTGATTTGACTTTGCCGGCGCATTTGTGATAGCCTGTCTTGGGGATGAGTCGCGAGAGCTGAGCCTACACAAGCTACAACAAGTGGGTACCACCGAGTTTTTGGTCGGTGAGTATGGCTGCCTTCGTGCGAATCCCTCCGTTCCTCCGTCCCAGGCAGCCCAGTGAACCACATGATGATATCCACACCGGTGAAGGCATGGCGACGATCACGTCTTGGTCTAGGCCCCTCCAAGCGCGGGGGAAAACACCAACGCCGATAGTTCTTTTATGCCCGAGGGGGGCAGAAACACACTTAATCGCTAGCAACACATGAACTGCTGATTCAAGATCGAGTCAGCCTCTGATAACGAGGTACCATGCCGGTCTTGTCGACCTCACCGAAGCCACGCCGCTAGCTCACCGTGCCTGGCCGGCAGAAGATGGCTCCTCCGAGAACAGGAAATGAGGGAGCCTGGGGTCATGATTGAGGGGGCCGGCCTGAGTCTGAGGATCGTCTTGGGGCCCTGAATAATGGTATCCATCGCCCGCCAGAGCACGGGTGTGTACTGAATACATTGGGCCACGAAATTTGTTTCACGACTCGTCCGCCCTCGGCCATGAACACGTCGTCGAGGCTATTTGCAATTTTGCATTTTGCCAAAGCTTCGTGTTTTTTTTGGGCCGGCAGGTGCTCCTGGAGAACCGTGCCCACAGCGGCTTGCGAAAGCCAATTGATGCGTCGGCGTCGCTTGTGTATGAGTCGTCGAGCGCAACCCAGGCTTCTGGAAGCCGGGAGGGAGGAGGGGCCAAGTCCCGCGACCATGCATCCGGGCGCAGGCGTGATCCCTGGTCGATGGAGCACGCACTATGTCCGCAGCGCAAGGGCGAAGAAGCGTTTCCATCCTTCTCTCGCGACGCCTCTGGTTCGGCAACGACAACTGCCAAAAACCTTGCGATGCAAATCCCGAGGAAGCGAGTGGCTCAGCATTGCCCAATGTGGGTTTGACAGCGGCTTTCGCCGCCCCCCCAGGCCTGAGGCCCTCTTCGCGCGTCGGGCACTCCTTTGCCACTGAGCAGGCCATCTTCGCGCCGCCCACATGGTTGGTGGCACGGTGTTCGAGCTGCGTAGCGAACCGTGGAATGGGCTCCAGGTCGACTCCAGGAAAGATCCGCCAGAAAAGGGCTGAAGCTGCAGCCCAACGCCTGGCTGGGCTGGGCTGGCTGGACTGCCTCATGGGGCGAGTCCAGATGGCGAGCGGGACTTGGAACATGGCACGGTTGATCGCGCCTCCACTCCTGACGAAGCTCGCATTCGTCACCGAGCTGATCAAACAGGCTGTGAGATTTAACCGAGGAAAACTTTTTCGACCACGGCTTGTTCCTCTACACTATGGAAATTCTTACAAAGGACAATCTATCTCCGGCGGTCGGCAATCTGCGAGGCAGTGGGACCGGCCTGACCAAAGGGGTCCCCATCACGGAGCCGGCTGAGGGACGGCGCCGAACTGTCTCGAGGCCCAGGCAGCAAGCGGTGAGCGCGTACCGAAGGCAACCTTTTGGGCGCCTTGAGTAATAATTACAGGCAGACTAACTGGCGAGCCGGCCGTCTGGGGCGGTTGGAACGCCATGTGGCCCAGTCTGATAGCAATACACGATATTGGTTGCTGTGCTGAAAGACTGGGATGGTTGAATCCGCGGCTGCTGATTTGTCTTCGGCCTTACCGTTGGTCCCAAAGGCTCTCCCACATTCTGACCGCCTGGAGACTACTGACCTATCACCAAGTTTGTCAGAAATAAACTTCGGACCCTCCGGCGGCCTTCGTACCTTGATGGCGTCTTGCCCGCCGAGCCGCCGACCCTCACCCTCGCCTAGGCGGCTTCAGTGAAGAGCGACCGACTCCCGTGAACGCCTGGGGGGCTGGGTGACGCCGTTTGACACGAACTACTTCCCTTAGCCGTGGGATGCTCACAGCCAGCGCGAACCGTGTGCAACGAAGTTCAGGGTGAAACTGCTGAGAAGTCAAAGTCCCGAGCGTCCGCGACCCCGCCTCCCGGGCCCTCCTCCGGTCTACATATAGATCAGTTCCTGTGGGGAGTCGTGCCTCAGTCCTTTACTCGTCTGAGTCCGCATCGAAACAGCACGCGAGAGCTTGTCGGCCTGGGTGGCCGCGACAGGTCACAAGTCCGTGGAGAGAGGGAGAGCACAGCCGGAAAGAATCACGGGATCAAGCGATCGAGATGGGCACACGTGTAGAATGCCGGTGACGGCTGCCAGATTCGAACGAACCGTTTACTGGAATTGGGGGCATGATGCAAACATGTCCGCCCGGAGACGCCCGCTCAGGACGCCCTCCTTCCCCCCTTTGCGCAGGCCGGAGGACCGACCTGTCAAAAGGCGGGCCGAGCTCGACGCGAGCATGAAATCCCCCAGACGGTCATTTGCTCGAGCAGGATTTCGAAAAACCATTCCGTTCTAGGACGCCCAGGCCCCACTGCCTGCGGCATGCCAGGCATGCGCAGCGGTGTCTTGCAGGTGTCATGATTCACTTGTGTGGATCTAGATCCACTAGACGCCCCATCGTATCCTTCCATTTCATCCCGACAGGGGTGCGAGTTCTGCACCTTGGTGGGGGCGGAGGAGGGGGAGAGGGGGTCCTCCTCTCCGGCTGTCAGTCTCACGATTTGACCCGTCTGGGCGACGGTCGTTCTGGCAGACCCTGATGGGTGAGGGTGGCTCATGGCGAGTGCTGATTTGGGCGAGTTTCATCTCGCGCGGAGAGTTTTCTAACACCACAGCTCGGACGAATCTGTGCAGATGTGGCACTTCTGCGACTCTGGCCCGGCGCGCCTTTGTCGTTCCAGCCCCTCAAACATTGACATCGAGGATCAATCGCCCCCCAGCTCGCCGTGGGCTCTTTACCGTTGCAGTGGCTAGGCTTGGACTGGGCTTGGGCATCCACAAAGTAGATGTTGGGAGGCTCGTGCTGAGGCGACAGATCACTTCACTCAGCCCTACGAAGCGACGTAAAAACTGAGGTGGATCTTGTAGTTTAACCTCCGCTAGCTGAATGATCGGAGGCCATAAATGATGCCCTGATGGAAGATCGCAGCTGTGACTACGGTGGTGTGTTGAGCGCAGACGCTCGTAGCAAATAGCCAGCACGATTCGTCGATAGCTTCATGTTACGTACATACGGCCAATTGCTGTGCTGAGACAGACCGAACTGACGCAAGTGCGTGAATCTGGTTTTGATTCACGAGAATTGCCAGGAATAGACAGCGATGCTTTGCCGTGAAGGAGTCAATGAAAGCTGCGGAGTTCTTGAACCTTCGAGACCCAGACCTATCGCCGTCAAAGTCTTCAGGATAGAATTGCCCGGCAGTCCACACTCAACACTGGATGTTGATCGGCCAATGCACATGCCTGGACACACGGTCGCGTCGTGCTAAAATCAGAGAACAGCCGAGACGTTTGGTTTCTGCAGTCGATCAGAAGGAAAAACAAGTTGCTGAGCTAGAAAGTTCCCTGAGGACCATCGTCTCAAAAAACAACTGCCGAAGACAACACCAGTTCATGTACGTGGGCGCGGGCTTTGCATGTTATCACGATGGTCATCTTGCCCAAAAGCTTAACATCGGCCCAGGGTTCGCAGCAAGAAAAAACTCGAAGGGACAGGCATGTGATTCGCACGCTTCAGGCACGGCGTCAATGCCGGGTGCAACCTCCACCGAGCCCGGCGGCGCGACGCGACCTTCCCCGGTGGTGATGGTGGCATGCCGGCAATTTGAACCGCAGATCTGGGCCCTGTGTCATCTGATGCCCCGGCCCCCGGGCGGTTCCCTCAGCCTGCAGTAGCGGGCGACGAGGCCGGTACGGATCGAGGTCTAGCGTGTGGGGGTCCCACGAGGGCGCAACGATGGCTTCATGCGCATGTGGCGTGGTTCCTCGTGGTGAAATGGCCCCCCGTCTTGTGTTCGCGAACCAGGTTCGCAGCGCAGGGCGGGCGCCCGACTTTATTCTTACTCAATGTGCGTGCCCTCTTGGTTCCGCCGTCCACTCGCTGCAGGTGATCAGGTTTCATCCCAGGAACCACGTGTGGGCTAATGCAAGACCAGGCTCGGGCCTGCCGGATTCGGTGTGCCTTGCCTCTGCCGTTACATCGCCGAGGCCACGAGTTGGAGGCTTGGCAGCGTCCGGGAGGCTCTTCCGGTGATGACGTCTGCCACACAGTACGACCTCGTCAGTGCGATCTTCTGATGTACGGATGGGGCGGCAGATGCGATGGGGTGCCAGCCCGTTCCCCGACATTGCGCTGCGCACAGCACCCAACAAGGCGCTGCAACATGAATAAGGCTGCTGCTGCGGTCATCCTTGCAGCACTCGAACCTATTCCTGCCCAGTAGGCACCTAAGGGGGTTTCAACCGCGCTGAGTACGAGTCAAAGGGCAAGAGATTATGAGCCTCGAATTTATTGCCGGATATATCCAGCTGCTGATCATGTTCAATTACAAGAGGAGAAGGTTTTGTGATCCAGTAGCTGTGCAATTTAGAAGAACGAGGACAGCTGTGGCTCGTGCTTTACGACCGACCCAATAGCTTGCCATAGCCTCAGCAATGCATTGTCCGCTGCAATGCATCGTCCGTGTTGTGGGCGGTTACTTCTGACCGCCTTGACCTTGACCGCCTTGACATGGAAATCGCGAAGCTGATGCAGAAGTGGCTGGAACGTGGCTAGGTCTTACTATGGACCTAGATACAACCAATAACTGGCTACCTTATGCTGCAATGCTCAGCGTATCGCCGCCTCGACACTTAAGCGAACAACTTTAAAGTCAATTCCCTCGTTGATAATAGGGTATTAATATGTATCCCAACAATAGTTTCAGGTTTGGGACCAGTCCCGGGCCATAACCATATTGCCAACAAAAATGAAGTTTTTCAAGCTCCTCTTCATCGCGTACCCAACCCTTGCCTTTGCAGCTCAACCACAATGCCTTGCAACATTCCTACATTGGTGATGTCTCATCTCAACGTCGGGCCGAAGCTCTCGTAATCCGATTGCAGGCATTCAAGGCGGTGGTCCCACTACGAGTTGGCCACGACCGTTACACTGCACCGTCAAGGCTCCTCTAGACTCCCCTGGCAGACAGAAACTGACAGGCTGAGTACTCTCAGCAGCCCATTGAAAAGGTCATAACAAATTGCTGAGATTATGCACCCGGACGTGTAGCTGAAACATTGGAAACGCAATTTTAGCCCTGGGCGGCGGCCACGTGGTAGCGAATCGCTCCGCCGCTCCCGGGTGAAATTTGGTACATTGCAACTCTATCGTGAGATCAGTGTGACATCGTGATGTGAATCGCGTGGAGTTTCTTGGCCCACAGAAAAATCGCAGATATGACCCATAGTTGTCCTAGTTCCCAAATTCTAGATGACCAGGCATGGCTCAACACTTATCCCAAGCTCAGGGTGGACAACCCACGACGAGATCCTTGAGCCAAGCTTCCATTGGATGTATGCAGCTTTTTGTAGGCATGAATTATAAATGGTATACTTGCGTGCAGCTCCGAATCGTATCGTGAGAAATAGTGAATCAAAAATCGCTTGTGTAAGGCACGTCTCGGTTGATTGAGGGAGTTGTAAGCATTATTTATCTTCCGCCGAGTCACCAGGTATATTTAACGGTGTCGAACTACCAGGTATGGAGCGGTGAGAACATGACCAACAACATTACCCTAGAACGCATGAGGATCCACGTCTGACCGCATCATGTTTCTCTGGTCCAGACTAGGGCACTGAACCTCCTTGAAGCACACGTCTGTGTCACAACCGATGTTTAAGTTTCCATGATGATTCCTGCACGCCCGCAGACTCTGCCGCCCTTAGCCTCAAGAAAGTCAGTAGTTTGATGAGTAGACCCCACGCATGAATGCAGAAGCCGAGCAGGCTGCCTACGCCACGATGCACTACAGCGGGTGTAACGTGTGCCCTGCGAAATGCGAGGCACGCCTGGTATTCCAGCAAATACGTGTCGGTTATGTCGAGCAACAAACGACAAACGCGTGGTATCGGGTCATGAAAGCAGTTTATGTGGTGAAGACTTTTTCTTGAAAGACTTTCCCTCGATCGATACAGCGTCAGCCTGCCCAGTCGAGCGTCACCCACCCGTTTTCGAGATCTGCGATAGGGGCATTTTGCTTACGAGTTCAAACTAGCGTTGATTTTCTCAGGCTTAGCTGCTGCTGCCATGTGCTGTTTCCTACCCCTTGGATTGTACGCTGCGCCGAATATATGCAACGTTGCCTCTGACCTGGCGAGGCAGCTCTCGTGCGAGAAGCAAATGTTTTGTGCGGTGGCAGACTGCGGCGGCAGTTGACTTGATGGGACAGCCTAGGCTAGATACATATGTGTTTTTGCCTCGCCCAAGACTCATCCAGCCCTTAATTGTTGATGAGAACGGATATTCGCACCCGCAAAAATGGATGGTACACCCGTACATCACTCACGCCATAGCTACAGCCAACCAGAGCACATCACCCAGGCCTATTTTGCACCCACACCTACACCCAAGACACCAAAGACCTGCACACCCAAGACCTACATACCCAAAAGCTATACATTTAATTCACACGCCTGATTTATATGGCTAATTTATATATCTAGAGATAATTAGATGTACTAATTGGGTATATAAATTGGGCATTGGGCGTATGAATTGGGTACGAGTATTGATTTAGTGCTAGCGATGTATAGGTGTACCCTCCGTTTTTGCGGGTGCGAACATCCGTTCTCTTCAAGTTGTTTATTTGAATCAGGTGGTTTGGATTCGTGGCCCATGTTTGCGTAAGACTTGGTGAGGCTGGGATAAGGCAACCATGCTGTGATACCGATGATATTTATCTGTACCGGAAAGCAAACAATACCACGCTTCCACGTGTCGTGTCACAAATCGTGCCACAAGTTGCTGTCTTGTGTTCTGTGACCCGAAGGCAGAACACCAAGGCTCGCTATGTACATGGCACGGCACATGGCCGCGGCCACGCGGTTGTGCCTCCTGACTGTGTATACTGTTACAAGTGTACCTGTCACACATTTTCTGATATCAGTGGTTGGTTGGGAGGCTCAAATGGACGTCCAGCCATCTTCGCAGATATAAAGCCACCTCCAACCCGACTCCCTGAATCTCAGATATTCAACCGTTGCTGCAACAGTTTGGGAACACACTGAACCTGTTGATCAACCATCCCAGTTGGCTGTCGATTTGCATTTTGCCACCATCCTCGCTGTGCCCGGACTTTGTCTCTTTCAACACCGTCATCACCATGAAGTTCTTCATCTCTCTTCTTGTTCTTGTCTCCGTTGTCGCGGTAAGTCCGTGCCATTTACTCATATGCTACGCTGATTACTGATACACGGTGGCGGACAGGCTGACGGCACACACCAGAAACCGGAGATGACCTCAGCTCCCGCCATCGAGCTAGAGCCCCGTGACTTGATCAGCGAGATAAGCAGTTTCACTTCAGGCATCGCCGCACTGCCCAGCTGGCTCGAGTCAATTGAGAAATCCGTCGTGAGCGAATTCAGTAGCCAGTTCGCAAACCTCACCGCCTCGGCAGCCTCTGCCTCGTCCTCCCTGGGCCTCCAGCTCTCGACCGCCGACGCTGCTGCTTCTACGTCCATCAACTCCCAGCTCAGCCAGGTCGCAGCCAATGTCAGCAGCGCGTCTGCTGCGCTGCAGGCAGCGGCATCGGCCATTAACTCGACGTCGACGTCTTCATCAGCCACAAGCAGCAGCACTAAAAATGTCGGTTGTGCGCCCACCGCCGCGGTAGGTGTGGGTGTTTTGGCGGGTGGGATCGGTGTTCTGTTGCAAATGTAGTCCGAGAAGTGGAAAAGCATGGGGAGAGCTTGGTTCACTGTGAAAGTACTGCGGTTTTCGTTTCCCTCTCCCCTCTTTCTTTTTTCTCCTTCATTGAAAAAACTGCAAAAGGGCTGATCAAGTTCAAAATGTGTCAAAATGTTTCGATTGTAATCGCACGTTGGGTCGATATTGAGATGAAGACATGCGGAATCCTATCCCTCGGGGCACGACTTGCTCTGATTGTACTTTTGTAATGGTGTCAAATGAGAGTACTCGGCATGGATATGATTTATTGTAGAAACTAGCTAATATCTTGTTTTCCATCTGTGTTTTCCCATCCTGGATTGGTCAAACGCAGCCCTCGACCAGAATGTTTTAATCCCTACCCAAATCGACGTCAGCGGTAGGCTCGGTCAGATCGATGCTTACTTGCTTAGAGTTTGCCCAGAGGTCCCCCCTCATTTTCCCGCAATACTATGAGATGAAGATGACCGCAAAGTCCCTCCACACAATGAGTCTCCAAGAGAATCACGTGCCGTGTTGGAGTGCGTAGAATGTGTTCTATGACGCCGAACCACCGAAACTCCCGCCGCTTTTCCTCTCAAGCCTCTCAGTCGGTATCCATGGTATCAGATACACCATGGACTTAAACGGTAAATGTGCAGCATATGATGTCCTTGCTGACATCAACTATTTTCCAGCCAACGGAAAAGTCATCACAACTGAGGAGTGGAAGCCTCGATATCTAGGAGTAAGCGATGGCTTCACCCGGAAGATGACGATTCACGATATACGCGGCATGGAAGATCAATTCGGGCTCGATAGGAATGGGTTCAAGTTTGTCAAGCTTCCTAACAAGCACAGAAGCACCGAGGATGATGAGACTATCAAGACGCAGTGGTACCCAGAAGTCGGTGAAGTGATTAAAGAGCTGTGAGCAAGCCACGCGCCTGGTTTCTCTGCGCAATTTGCAATGCTTACGTTGAATCTCCCCAGGACTGGCGCCTCGACCGTCCACATATTCAACCACTGCCTACGACAGTGCAACGAGCCAGTGTCCAAGGGCAAGCTGGACCCTCTGGGCCGCTGGCTGGCCGCTGCATCGGGCCACCCGCACGTGGACTACGCCGCACGACCCGAGGACATCCGAGGGACACTAGAAGAGCTCAAGTTCCCGGCCGAGATCGCACGGCGCTTCGAGACCTCGCCCCGGTTCGCCTTCGTCAACGCCTGGCGGCCCCTGAAGACGGTGCAGCGCGACCCGCTCGCCGTCGCCGACGCGTCCACCGTCCCGGGCCTGGACTACCAGATCCGGGCCCGCCAGTTCAGGCCGAGCGGTGTCAGGTCGGGCAACTACGTCATGTCGCATGGCGCGACGGAGGACCGGCACTCCTGGTACTACATGCATGAGATGCAGCCTGACGAGCTCGTTGTGTTTAGGAACTATGATACGAAGCGGGACGTGCCGGGGTGGAGGTGCCCGCATACGGCGTTTGAGATCCCTGGGACGGAGGACTTGCCGGTCAGGGAGAGTATCGAGGTTCGAGCCGTTTGTTTCTGGGACTGAATGGTGGAGGGTTGGTCCTATGTTCGATAAAGACTACCCAGGTAGCGACTTGAGATTGATTGAAGCTTTGCATTCGAAATTGGCAGTTGCTCAGTTTTATTAGAGAACGGAGATTTGCACCAGTCAGAACGGCGTATGCACCAGGCACGGACCAGTGCATGGACCACCGCACGAATCACTTTAATCACGTAACTTAACCCCCCTAACGTTATTATAATGCCCTTTATAATTATAATTACTAATACCTTATATAATCTTTATTATTATTAAACTTAATATAATTACTTTATATTAATATTATATTAAATTAATTAAATACTTATTAATATTAATTAATTTAATATTAAAAATAATATTTAATTACTTAAATTTTAATTATTTAATATTATAATAATTTAATATAAGGGCTAAAAAAACATTTTTTTTTCCTTATCTTTAACTTAATTACTTATTTATTATTTATTAGCTTAATTATTTAATAAAAGAATTTACGGAGTTATGAAAATATTTAAAAATAAAACTAAGTTTAAAGTTAATAAGGTTTAAATTAATGGTTTAAACATAAAGAGTTATTTAATATAATATAATATAATATTAAGCCCTTAATATATTTCATTCCTAATAGGATTTTATTAGCATTTTACTAATATTTTGCTATAATTTCAAAATTTCGTTTAAATATCAAATTATAATTGCATTGCGTAACTTAAACAAAAACCCCCCTCCCCCCTGGTAGGTATTTGCACTCATTCTTGACACAGGCCGCAAACCCTGCGCAATACCTAGCCTGGAGGTTGTTGACGCCGTCGGAGCCCCTGATTGGAAGAGTCTCTGGGACGGGATAGGCTGGGGCAGCGGAAACGGTCAGGGCCACGGAGGCGAAGATGGCGAGAATGGAGAAGAACTGCATCTTGATCGATAGTGTGTTTCTGAACTTCACTTGTGTCAGTGATATGTGCAGCCAATTCATGCTTTGTGCTGATGACCGCTGGACTGTTTGAGGTGTGAGGCTTTGTGTGGGCTGAATACGTTGTTACACTTTTCATTCTATTTGAGACGCAGTTTGAAGTCTTATTTTGTAGTATGTAATCTATACCTGTTCTCAAGCTCTCCTCACATGGTAGAGCGAAAGTCCGCGGACTTCCCTTTATATTGTACGGATGCATCGATGTCTAGGTATTGTTACTTGCAAGCGTTGCTTACCACTTGCAGCCTCTTATAGAACGTTTTTGGTTACTTTCTCCTACATAAAATACATAGCAAACACCCTTAATTCATCAAAGGGTAGATTAAAAAAAAAGAGTTAGTACTTGTTTTTACTTTGCATTAGCTTTAAGGGGGCATTCCTTTCTTTTAGCCGGGATATAAAATTTCACTATTATTAAAATTTAAGATTAAAGCTATAACTTATTATAATATACCTAACTTTAGCTAGTTTATTAATTAATTAAGAAAATATAATATAATATACCATTTTAGCTTAGAGTATAATTTTAATTATATAAGGTTTATAATAATATATATTTATATAATGCGGTTAATAACCCTGGCGGGAATTAAACTCGCACCTTTTGCATTTCTATAAATAAGCAGCTTAACGTATAACCAAATACGCCACGGGACCATAGGGCAGATAAAGATGGCAAAATGGGTGACAGCAACCAATTCAGATCTATGCTAGTAGTTACAGTTCCCGTCACACACACACGTCACACCGCACCAGATTCACACGACTTTCCACGTGTTGATTTCTGCCATGAGAGACAGAAAAGAAAATCTGCATACCGCCTACGTGTGATTGTTGGAGGAGTGTTTGCCGCTCAACTGTTGATGTTGGCTATGCCCATTCTCTGTTGGTCGCGTGTGGATCCGCCGTCAAGAAACTAAGTGCGGCACAGCCGTTAGAATACCACCAAAGGCAGCATCGCCACTAGACAAGCGTTAATCCGACCTATGGAATGAGAAATAGTTATTGGATTGGTAAGGTGAGGTACCTAGCCAAGGGCATCGAGCAAGGGACCTAAGTGCAATTCTGCATAGCGCGAAGTCAAAGACTTTCTCGCATGCTCAAGGCGATGAAATGCAACCCACTCTATCTGCATGTTGGACGTCTGGCATGCCGGGACAGCACGCTGGTTGGCTTGCAGCACCAACAATCCCGTTCGACGTTTCTGGTTGGCGAACGGTCAGTAGTTCTCCATCCTTCTTGAAATAGCAATTGTCTTCTTATATTCAGCTCGTCTCCCTATCCGGTTTTCAACTTGAACTATTGTACATATTGTTCTCTCAACAACCGGACACAGCAAAATGGAAACCACAGGCCATGCCTTCGTCACTGGTGGAGGTAAGAGCGTATCAACCTCAACACTCCATTCTCTTTTCTATATTCTAAGCTTCAATCATGAATGATCGCTAATACATGATGTAGCGAGCGGTATCGGCAGAGCCTGCTGCCTAGCCTTTGCCAAAGACGGGGCGAGGGGCTTGGTTGTGGCTGACATCAACCTGGAGGGGGCTCATGAGACGGCTGTTCAAGCTAAGGCTCTTGCTAATAATCCAGGCTTTCGGGTTACTGCCGTCCAAGTCGATGTCTGTGTCGAGGAGTCTGTCAGGAATGCCGTCGCCCATGCCGTCAAACACCTTGGTCGTATTGACTACGCAGTCCACTCCGCTGGTGTAAGTCTTTCGATAGTATGATGTCGTTTATGCATATGGCTAATTCATGACCAGATTCCCGGCGGCACGTTCGATCCAATCGCCGAGGCCAGCTTTGCCGACTTCAAACACCTGCTTGATGTGAATGTCAACGGAACGTTCCTATTCACTAGCCTGGTCTCAGCAGCTATGAAAACTCAGGAGCCCCGACAAGCGAGCGCTACCGATCCAACACGGGGCACAACCCGAGGATCTATCGTTAACTTGTCTTCTGTCTCCGAGTACATGGCAGTTTCCAATATGGTGTAAGTCTCCATTTTCTTGGAAAGGTCAGGAATACATAAACAATCGGCACAGAAGGTTCTGACTTGAAGCAGTCAGTACACCACATGCAAGCATGCCATCTCTGGTATCACTAAGACCGCCGGTGAGTGACCTCAAAAGTCTGAGCGGCCTGCTGTGATTGGTTTCTGACGAAGGCGCAGCCCTTGACAATGCGCCCCTTGGCATCCGGGTCAACTGCGTCTGTCCCACTTGGACAGACACGCCAATGACCCGACGGGCGACGGATGTGGCCCCAGGGTTGGAGCAGGCACTGTTGGCCACCATACCCATGGGCCGCCTGGGACGCCCGGAGGAGGCAGCCGATGCAGCCGTTTTCCTCTGTAGTGCTAGGTCCAGTTTTACTACTGGGACGAGTCTAGTCTTGGACGGCGGGATGACTCTGTCTTGCTGAAGCTAGGTCGGACCACTTAGGAGGTGCCATGTGATATTGCTTAGTATACAGTGTTTGAAGACATAGTTTCAATGCAGTGTGTTTTTGTGTTCGCATAAAATACCAGAAATAGTATGTGACACTAGGAAGCAACGGATGGGTATTGCCCGGTGTGATTCTGCTCTGCCACCTACCACAATGGCCGAACTCTGCCGTTTCTCTCCTGACCACATCTGAGAGTAACCCGGAGTCTGAGAATAGCTGTCTGTTTGTATTTTGTATTTTGTCTTTCCTCGTCTGTCTTCATAAACGCGCGTTGGAGCCCCAGCGACGACAATAGAGTCTCCGTCAAACCTAAGGATTTGCAGTCCGAAAATCAAAGAATTCTATCAGGTCGTAGATCTTTGATAGCACTGGGTGTTGGGTCATCACAATCCATCAGGGTCCAAAAGATCAGCCGAGGCATAAGAGCTCACTTTCGCTACTGCAGAACAGGTCAAGACGTGCTAAATCACTGCTGGGTGGTGACGGACGAGTTAGCGAATCCGAGCCAGCAAAACGCTAAGAGTGTGCGATAGGCGTATAGATATTACAGCCCCATTTCGCAACCTATAAACAAGTTTTTAACAATGAAACACTGGCTCATATACTCATCTAAATGATCCATTGTGGTTCATCACGACGGCCATGGAAGCCTTGGACATCAAGATTCCAGCGGGGCAAGGTGCGGTGTCGATATATCGGATTCGCCATGGCGAGGGGTCTCGATGCTCTTGGCTCCATTCCGTCGAAAGCCGACAGAATCAGTATGTTATGCCTGTACCTCGGCGGCGTTGAGTAGATGAACCGGCTCGCGCCCAGACAATTGTCCCGTCTTGGCTCATTGGTTCGAGGCCGACTCAGGCACACGAGCGCGTTGCTTGGGATGAAAAGAGAGACGTGCAAAGGGCAGCTAACACGATAACGAGGGACAATCATAAGGCGAAATTGGCCATTTATTTGTCTGTCCCCAATCAAGAGCAATCACGCACATCTAAGGGAACAGAAAATTCCTGACATGTTTCTTTGCCCAAAGTTGCGGAATGCGCGGGATCTCGTGCAAACACATGATTGACGGGATCGACGTGAAACAGCTCGTCGGTTGTGGGGCGAAACTTTGTTTTCTGCATGTCGAAACTAGTGAACGGCCAAGAGCTTCTCAGGGGGATTCATATCTATTTGCTGCTTCCAAGCTAACCCAACTCTCGGCATCCCCTAAGGCTTAGACGCTATGAAATGAGCCTCACACGGTTAGCGTGGCGAGGAGCCTCATCGAGACCACACGGATGACCGTCATTTGGTATTTGATAGAACACGTATATAAATGTCGGCAAACCGCTGTTTATCGCTATGGAGATCATCAATTGTTTAAGCCAATGCAGTATAGCACCTTCAGTCTCTCATTCATTACACTCGACTTATTTTCCACTGTATCAAGATGAAGAGCAGCATCATTTTCTCACTTTGTGCCCTGGCAGCTGGCGCGCATGCGCAGTCAAGGTCGGGACGCGGCGGTAAAGGCTGCTCGCGTAATGGCTCGTCTGGAAGACCAGGACAGAACGAGACCGCTAGCAACCCACCAGTCGTCAACGCGCCACTGAGACCAACCTCACCAAACGACACCAGCAGCAACAACCCTCCAGTCTACAACGCACCGGAAGACAGCCCATCAACAAACGGCACTGGCAGCGGCGCTGGCAGCGGCAGCGGTAGCGGCAGCGGCAGCGTCCCAGACCTGTCGACCACCCTCCCCGCATCCACCGGCACCGTGCAGGAGTCAGCAGCGATCCAGGTGACGGGGTCCTTCGACGGGGCGATGCAGCTGTACGAGCGGTCGCCGAGCGTGTGCTCGGGCGGCGAGTCGGGCCAGGACGCGGCCATGTTCATCCTCGCGGATGGGGCGACGCTGTCCAACGTGATCATCGGCGAGGGGCAGGCCGAGGGCGTGCAGTGCGAGGGGACATGCACGCTCAATAACGTGTGGTTCTCGACCGTGTGCGAGGACGCCATCACGTTCCGGCAGGAGTCCGGGACGAGTTATATCAATGGTGGGGGCGCGTTCGGCGCCACGGACAAGATTGTGCAGTTTAACGGGCGTGGCACGGTGCACATTTCTAACTTCTATGCTGAGGACTACGGGAAGTTGGCTCGGAGCTGTGGGAACTGTGATGGGAATGGCGGGCCCAGGGAGTTCGTTATCGAGGGCGTGCAGGCTGTCAATGGCGGAGAATTGTGTGGCGTCAACTCCAACTTTGGCGACACATGTACCATAATTGACTCCTGCCAGGCCGAGGGCAATGCCTGCACCATTTGGGAGGCTACTGATGGGGGTGGAGAGCCGACCAAGACGTCGTCGGAGCCGGACGGGACGGTCTGTGTTGCACAGAGCTTCCAGTCGACCTGCTGAATGGACCCTTGGCACGGCTGTACAGGTGCAGACCTGGTTTTCGGAATGTGGATGGAGATACCATATGACATTGAAGGCAATGGAAATATCTGGGCAGACAGCCCAAGTCCCGTAACCATACTCTTTATCCATGCCGAGTCGTGATTATGCTTCGTTCGCTGCCACTGCCCAGGCCGCAGCGTATGTATTGTTTCATATACAGACACTTCCATATGCGTCCGATCCAGATGAGTTTCCCAAGAGCGTGCGTGCTACGAACCGTATAAGCAGCAGCGCCGAGAAGATGCCCCATCCTAACCAGTATCCTTAGTCGGGTGATGGCTGTATTTACCATGCGCCGACAGCATGCGCATTTCAAACAAGGCCAACAAGCTTCATGGACCTGAACGCCGCCCTCCTCGACGTGGCCCATAGCTGTGCATTCTTGTCATACGTGACATATGCAGCTCCAACGCCGATCCCGGCAAGATGCACGCTGTGGCCAAACCGGATCGGTAATCGCAGAGCGGTCCAGACGCCCAGCACACCAAGGACCTCGAACACTACCTCCCACTCCACCAGGCTTTTCGCATTGAACACCCATGGGAGTGGGAAGATGCGGACCCTGGCTTCTGGGTTGCTCACGGCCCACGCAGAGAACACGCCCAGGACGGCCCCGGAGGCGCCAATGCCGAAACTGTACCTTGCCTGCTTGAACACCAGTGCGGCGGCCTGGGCTCCGAGGGAGGAAAGAACGCCGGTTGAGAGATAGAAGGCGAGGAAGTGGCTGCCGGATCCAGATATCGGCGGGCTCGCAGCCATGGGGGGACCAAGGTTGAGAAGGCCCAGCATGTTCACGGCCAGGTGAATGGTTCCAGTATGCTGTCGGAGTGAAAAAGTCAGACTTGGACATGAGGTGAGAACAGGCCCGGTATTTTGCTAGAGAAGAAGCTGAGAAACGGGCCGTCACTCACCGCAAACATGGACGTGAAGAGCTGTGAGCTTCTGAACCATGGTGAGGCTGGCGTGTGGCCGAGGCTGGCCCACCGCGCCTGTGCAGCTGGTGAAGGCGCCCTTGAGAGACCCAAGAAGCCAACGTTGACCAGTGTCATGCCCGCCATTATCTTGGACGGGCCGCTCAGGTTATCCCAGACACTCCTCGGTGAGCCCGCCGCGATAGGCCCCGGCGTGAAGATGGACTGCGACACGGCCTTGCGCCTCCATTGCTTCGCGTGCTCGGTCTCGAGCTTCTCAAAAGTGAGGTCGCGGCGGTCCTCCTCCCGGAACGTCCTGAGGTCCTGCCAGACGTCGAAGGCGGCACACGTGAAGTAGATAGTTCCCACCGCAGTGGCGGCCCAGATGAGTGGACGGATGACAGGGACTGGGTTCTGCGAGTAATCGTAGCCCAGGTTGTTGGCGAACGAGCGCCTTGCCGAGACGGGGTGGGGTGCCGCTGGCCTCGGGGTGCGACGGAGCCGCGGTCGAGCTCTCGCTGCTGCTGCTGCTGTCGTCAGGCGCGAGGCAAGCATTTTGCTGCCGTCGCCGCGCACCCACGTGTGTGTCCACAGGGCGAGACTGACCGCCAGCAGATGAGTCAGGGGTGCCCACGAGGAGTCAGGCGATGACCGGTACGGGGCTGGTTGCTAGTGGTTGGCCGGCGCGGATGATGAAGGTTAATTACGCGTTGTCTGGCGGGTGGTTTGATGGTTCGAGACCCTCGGTGGGTTGAAAAGTGGTCCTAGGGTCCCCCCCTCGTGCCAGGGTTTAGTAATCCCGCAGATGGCTGCAGGAACGACCGGGGTTTTGCCGGCGAACTCTCAACCCTCCTTCCCCCAAACTTGAACCCCTTGCCTCAGACCCGCCCTTCACAAACCCTCCCCATCTTCAAACCTCAGCCTCAACCGCCGAATCGCAGCACGCAAAAAGAACACATCGGACCTCCGCCAGGTGCAGAGATAAAGCAGTGTCCGACCGCAAGATAAATTCTGCAGATTATGTGCTGTCAGTTCAAGCATTGCCCACTTGAGCCCCGCCAATATCCGGCTGGATAAGACCTCACCGAGGCTCGCTTGCACCAGTCCGACGAGTCTACCGAGGCACAGACACGGATGCCCACTTGCAGATCCGGAGCTCGATCAAGGTCAATCAAGAGCAGGTCCACATACTTACCACTGGAAATGTTCGAGGTGGTCTGTCCTGCAAGCACAGCATGTCGCCAATGTCACTTGGAAGGCACCCTCATGAGATGCTGAGGCTGCCTTTACCCATCACCAAAGGGTTTGCCCGAGCCTTTCAAGTCATTGCAATTGCACTGAGACACGAGAGGGGGAAATAATAACTTAAGACGGCTTTATGATTTCGTGTTTCGCATTGGGTATCAGGCCCACAGCTATCAGGGCAAACTCGCTTAACACGTCAAGGCTCGCGCACCCGACCAGCAGGGCCGCTCCTTTTCCCGTCCTGTCCTAAATCCGCTTCTGAGCCTCCGTGGCACCGTGCAGCAGGCCGGCGACGACGTTGTCGGGCTCGGCGAGGAAGGGCGAGTGGGAGCCCTTGGTGGCCCAGGTGATGGCGTTGGCGCCGAACATGGGCGCCATCTGCTTCTGGATGAAGGGCAGCAGCGCGCGGTCGTCGTCACAGAAGAAGTACATGCTCTCGATGTCCTCCCACGCCTGGTAGGTCGCCTCGTCCCGGAACACCTGCGCCGACTGGTGCTGCAGCTTGGAGACGGCACCCTTGGTGAGCTCCTCGCTGACGTCGTGGTAGAAGATCTCCTCGGGCGTGCGGGCGTAAACGCGCTCGCCCTGGTGGTTGTGTTAGTCATGAGCGGGAAACAACGTTGGAGGCAGTCTCCTAGGAGAAGCACTTACCTGGAAGTCCATCCATGGCAGGGGGTTGCCACCAAGCATCTTGATGAGGCTGAGGCCCTTGGGCACGACAAAGGCAGACAGGAAGACAAGCAGCACGATGCCGCCCTCCTTGCCCTCAGCCTTGCGCTGCTTGTAACCCAGGTCCTTAGAAGCCTCGCAGATGACAAAGCCTCCGTATGAGTGGCCGACCAAGATTACCTGTCGGCCCTGGTCCACGAGAGCCTGGACCTCGGCACGCACGGCGGCGGCATCGTCGAATGCGCCCTTGGTCGGGGGCTCGGCTCCTACGGACGGGTACGCCACGGCCCGGGTCTCCCAACCCTGGGCGTTCAGCTTGTCCCCCACGAGTGAGTAGCAGTCGGGCGTGTGCCAGGCGCCAGGGGCGAGGACGAAAACGGGCTGTGCGTTGGCAGACATGATTGAGATGTGACGGGCGTCTGTGGGGTGTGGGCGGGGATATTGGCTTTGTTTCTCTTTTTTTTCGAGATTGGCAAAATACGAGGCTGGAACGGGCTTGCGACGTCAAATCGAGGGGAACAGGCGCTATTGGGATTGATACTACGGCAACACGAATCGGGCTTTTGGATTGAGCAACACCGGGGATTTATCTCGACGAGGCGCATACCAGAAAGGGGGTTGAGCTCGACGTTATCCGGTGATGTGGCTTGTCTGTCGGATGCTGCCCACGCAAGCCACCGGGATCTAACACCAAGATCATCCATGCTGCTACCCACCTGTTCGTCCCCTGCAACCTAGAAAGCCCCAGAGCCCCTGGATGCGGCAGTCCAGCGACATCCCGGCGGGCCGTTTGTATTGCAATTGTACGCTAGAGGGTCTCGCTCGCTAGCCGGGTGGTGCGAGTCATGCCTTGCGGAGGATTTCCGTGGAGCCAGTGCGGCTCGGAAGCGTGCTGTGTAGTGTGGGCTGTGTGAGAGAGTTTGGACGACGGCAGATGCCCTCATCCATCCCATCGGAACAGGAACACCACACAGCGAGATCTGTTCGTTGCATTGGCGATGCGGCTCAAGCTTATTTATGGTCGGAGAGATCTGACATTCCAGGGTCCGTCGAAAGGGCATTATTCAGACCCAGGAGAATGGTAACGGGGTCGGCCCACGGGGCAGCAGTGAGCACTTGGTGTCGTGTCTTTTGAACCTTTTCCCCCCCACACGTAGAACCTTCTTCCACATCCCTGCGTATCGCAATGTCGGAGTGTTCTACACGAAAGCCCCTTTTCCACGTGACTGTTGACAGCTTGTGGAAGGCCCACTCGTCATTGTCCGGATCAAGGCCGGTTCCATCATTGATGTTTGATTGACAGCACGACACTCAGGACACTCAGAACACTTAGGATCCTCGACTTTGACTTTTTGCGTACCATGGTGGGCAACTCCGGGGGGGGAGTGCAACAACCCGATTGCAAGTTTTTACTCCGTACCAGACACTTACGCAACTAGATGGCGGTCCAGATCAGGCAACCCTGACGATCGGCGGTCGGTATTTACCCAGATACACCATAGCACTGATTCTATCGATCACAGTAACATGTAGGATGTGATACAGATTCATCACATCTGGTCAGCACCCAAAGTCGTTTTCTTTTCCGGTTGCCGGGCTATATTGAGGGCAAGAAAGGGCCAGTCGGGCCAGCGTGCCACCTGGATGGGCAAAATGGAAAGCATATCGCGCAGTAGCGTGCAAAAAAAGGGTATGCTTTACGCCAAATCTCCGCCTGAACCCTTCGTCCACTCGGAAGTCCCCGTCATCGCAGAGGTTCTCTGCAACTTAACTTGCCATTTATGATTGATGTGACATTATGTCAACTGCTTTAGGCCGACGCACAGGTACATCGACAGACGCCGGATTGCAACGCGTGATGTTCCGGGGCGACGACCCCTTTTGTGTTGCATCGCTGCACTCGAGGTTTGATGCCGGCCCCATTCTTTCACATGTGGTTTGCTCCTCCACTTGGTCTGTTTTCGAAACCCGTGGTGGGTCGGCCGTTTTGGGGAGGAAAAAGTTGCTCTTCACAGCCTGCCTAGTGTTCCTATTGTGGGCTGTCAAACTCAATTTGATGGCCTACTCTGGTAAGCACAGCCGGTAGTTGGCCACGGTTGGCATTTCACGCGTGCCGATCCCACTTAGGAGGTACCTTGCCCACAGGGTAATACATACCGGCGATTAAGTGTCGCATTCGCCGTTGCTACTAGTATCATGGACATTTCCGCGTCGCGTCGTATGGCATGCCTCAACCAGATATGTCACCCAATATGGACCCAATATGAACTATCAAGGACATTCCCTGTAGGGGGCCCCTCGACAAACACAACGGCGGGGATTGGACTGCTGCCCCCTCCAGGGGCGGGCCGGCCATCGAAAACAAGGACTGGGAAGACTGGCGAGACTGGTAGACTCGGTGTCTGGTATTTTCGCTTCTTAAGCGAAGGAAAAAATGTCTCCACGGTTCCCAGGATCGAGGCAAGTTGCACTCTTGCAAGCCAGCGACCGTGCGCCGCCGACAAAGCCCACCTTCTCGGCCCTGACAAGAAGATCAGCGTTGCGCCGCCTCCCCCGGCGGGATTACGACCTGATCTCGAGCTTGTCAAGGCACAATACATGTCTTTGTCTCTCCCCCAATCTCCATATGATAACTGGATCCCTCCCCGCGGGTCTTATCCATCTGTTGTCGCGAACACGAGGTCTTTTTCACAGCTCCTGCTCCGGCTTTGGCTGTCACAAGTCAACAAACGCATGATCGCGCCTCCGCCAACGCCAATTCGAAGGTCTACTGCTCGCCGGGGGACAAGATGAGGGCACAGAACCTCGTTACGATGGCGACTACCGTCGATGCCAGCGAGGACACCGGGCCAACGCAGATCAGCACGACAACGATCCTGCTCGTCCTCGCCACGGTATTTGTAGTAATGCGATTTTGGGCTCGACACTACGTGGCTGCGAAATATGGCCTGGACGACTGGTTGATCGTGGCGGGATTGGTGAGTTGTGCACCACGGGATCGCTGCAGTGACGGGAAGATCTGTGCTAACCCAAGATCGTCAGATTTCTGTGTTTGTGATCGGCGGCCTAAACTACGGCAGTAAGGACACCATGCCTTTTCCGAATTAATCGAACTCGCATCACGGCCACCAACAGTTAGCTGACATTTACTCCGCGAATTCTAGTGGTCCACTACGGTATGGGCCGGCACGCGAGCACCCTCAACCTCGACATGATAGAAAACGTCCTCAAGCACCTGCTCGGCTTCGAGTGCATGTACGTCACGGCGGTGGCGCTCATCAAGTTCTCGCTGCTGGCCATGTACCTGCGCATCTTCCCCAGCCGGGGGTTCAAGATCGCGGCCTACATCATCGGCGGCACCGTGGCGGCGTGGTGGATCGCCATCGTCCTCGTCTGCATCTTCCAGTGCAACCCCATCTACGTCGCCTGGGAGCCCTGGATGCCGGGGCAGTGCATCGACCTCAAGGGCTCCTTCATCGGGAACGCAGTGCCAAATATCGTCACCGACATCGCCATCCTGGTCATGCCCGTGAAGCAGGTCTGGGCGCTGCACACCGCGCCAGCGCAGAAGATCTCGCTGAT
This sequence comes from Diaporthe citrichinensis, assembly GCA_014872995.1. Taxonomy (NCBI): domain Eukaryota; kingdom Fungi; phylum Ascomycota; class Sordariomycetes; order Diaporthales; family Diaporthaceae; genus Diaporthe; species Diaporthe citrichinensis. The sequence continues at coordinate 12,967 of JADAZR010000118.1, read as the reverse complement.
CTGCACATTTGGCCTTGGTAGCTTGTGAGTTGGACTCCCCGATAGGGACTTCCTCTGGTGGAGTCACACGGCCGATACTAACATCTCGCAGCGTTCTCATTGCAAGTATTTACCGGTTCTCAACCATCATGCAGTTCGACCCGAACGACACGACCTGTAAGTGCCCAGCGCGAACTTTGTGTCCTCGGACGGGAATACTCACAAAATTCCAGTTACCCTCGCAACAGCATGCACCTGGTGCGTAGTCGAGTGCGCATGCGGCGTGATATGCGCATGCCTCCCGACCCTGCGGCCCCTGGCCAAGAAGGTGTCGAGCCAGTTCGGCAGCACGGGGAACAAGTCCCGGACGACCAAGTCGGGCAGCCGGGCGACGGAGCTCGTGACCATCGGCGGCGGCAACTCGCACATGAACAGCAGGGCCATGACCAAGAGCCCCTTCCAGAAGCTCGGCAGCAAGGACGGCGAGTACGGGATGTACCCAGGAGAAGAAGACCTGTCGACGCCGACGCGGGGGGAGTTCGGCGCCAACAACAACGGCACCGGGATCGTCAGGACGACCGATGTCACCGTGACCACGACGACGCACGGGTACGCGAGCTCCGGGGATAGTGGGACGATCCCGGATCGGACCAGGAGCCATGGGGTTGAGCAGCAGGGCAAGGGGTTCGTCTGATGTTCTGGACTGCCGTGTAAGATGTGGCGACATCGGGTTGGGATAAAAATAAGTAATCACATAATAATACGCTGGAGCAGCTTGACATGAATGCAATGAGTAATGATCATTGTCACAGGCCTCTCTTCAGACGCTCAACAGACCGCTCGGTGATTCTTGGCCGTGAGAGTTGCCGTGAGAGTTGCACTAGGTGTGATTGACTCCGCTCAATTAAGTTGCACAATGTGCAGGCAGGAATATTACTTTTGCTGATGGCGTGCTGCGGCTTGTTAGCTGCCAAAAAGGTGCAAGTGGATCTGTTTACCATGCTGTATCACCCGTTTTGGGTTTGAGCGATAGCACAAAGTCATTCCGTCTTACATGTTCAATTCCGACGCGTCGTAAGCAACTCCGAGTCCTTCAAATATTGAGTGAGACATAACACCCCGCTCTCAGCCACAATCAACAATGAAAAAAAAACGTCACGACTACTTCATTTTCTCCAAAATCTCAATCAATTGCTTTGAGCTTGACCAGCTAGCCAGGGTTGATCTGGTCCATTGACAAAGTGCCACAACATGCATTATCCTAGCCCACTTCGGCGCCTCGGTGTTGTGCCTGGCCTGGTACGCCTGATAGCCATCATCCTAGAAGTCCTCAGTTTTGTCCTCCTGTGCCTTCGTCACGACCCTGAGTATCAATGGACAACGAGCTATGTGATAGTGAGTCTTCTGGTCGCACGCTTGGCACGCGCATTCTGACTAAACACAATTTCATAGCTCATCTATCTGATCCTGGTAGATTTGGTGGAGATCGCCTGCCTGTGCGGGCAGGCTCGAGGATGGTTCATCTCTGCCTTGCCGATTTTGATAGCGGGCGATGCCATCGGCGCTCTTGTTCTGGTCTGCTCAAGGGACTGGTACGGGCTGTGGTATTGGCACGGGCCTTGGTACGCAATGCAACACCAGATCGGGTCTGGATTGTTCTTTGCCTTGCCGTAAGTCATTTTAGTCGACTGGAACAGCGTAGTCCACATGCTAACCGTTTTCACTGTCTAGAATCCTCCGCTTCATCCTGCTCACCCTAGCCATATTTGAGTACAAGTATGAGACTCACGAGGACCGGGTGTTGGCAGCCGAAAGAGAGGGCCTCTTGCCTCGGTAAAACCCCAAAATATCCATCAAATAGTCCAAAAGGTTGTCGGTGAACTCGCCGTTGATCGTCTGATATAATCTCTGAATCACGCAATTTGGAGGCCGAGACGAGCTCAAGAAGGTCTATTGGGCGTAATGGACCCGAAGTGTTGGAAGTGCTTTCTAGACCTGAACCAGCATGATCGCTGAATTCTAAATATATTGAGTCAGGAACGTAAATGGTGGACGGATATTGATTCCAGATTAACGAGATCTTCAAATTTATATTGATGGGTCTGAGCCCCTGCATCGATGGACGACTCATGCTCCGGAAACAGGTGCTTGAGGCAATCGGAGTATTTACCCGAAGAATACCCTCAATTGATGAACGTTATTAACGGAAGAGGCCGAGGGGTGAAATGCTGTGGCTTCACGCAGCCATTTCACTTAGAAGACGGATATTTGCACAGAAAGAAACGGATGGTACACAGATACATGCAACCTCTCACACCAACCAATTTACACACCCACGCCCAATCTGCACGCCCACGCCCAATTCGCACGTTCAATTCGCATACCCAATTTACATATCAACACCTATGCTTAATTTATACACCTATAAATAATATATACACCTGAATTACATATGCTATTAGGTATATGAATTATGCATGTAAATTAAGTGTGTGAATTGGGCGTTTGATTTGGGCGTGCGGATTGAGCTTGCGAATTGGGTGTGAGATGCGCTGATATGGGGCTTGCAGCTTTGGCGCTGGGGAGGTATCTGTGTACCATCAGTTTTCTTTTGTGCGAATATCCGTCTTTCTTCATAAAAGAAATACAAGTCTCCGATCCGCCATCTCCGTAAACGATATCATGTCTTTAGTGATCATCTCGCCTTCTTGACACTCTTCCCCTCAATCTTTTCCAAGTCCTCTTCTGCATGTCTTTCCATTAGTCTAGGACTAGTTGGACACGCGCAAGTTTGTAGTTAGCGTTGGGCCGTAGTGAAGTCCACCACGCCGCCGCTCTCTACCAGCCAGAAATAACTCACATTAGCCTTACGATATAACCCCGCCCTGTGATTAGTTTGATCCATATAGTCTTCAAATGGTTTCCATTTGTGAATGTGAAGTCCTTGTGGTGTAAGGGTAACACGGCTGTATACCGCTAGCACAAACCGTGGGCGTGTAATGACCATAGTAGTGCTATGATACGGACTTACAGACACTTCGAGTTCGAGCCACTATTGTGTCGTCTCCTCGGCCTGTACTCGCATTCTCTTTTTAATTTCCTCTTTGGAGGGTCCTGGGCCGCAACCGGATAAACCTGTGCCCACTTCGATGATCTATCGCACAGCCTTTCTTGGCTTGGCATAAACTGCCTAGTAATGCTGTAGCGGACACCTTGACCTTTGAGAAGAATGGCCTCAAGGGCAGACGAAAATTCTTGTGGAGGGTGTGATCGGCTGTCCAGATTGTAGCGCCTTTTGTGGCGAAGGCATCGACCGACCAATCGTACTTGTGCCATATTCCTTCCTGGCGGTTGTAGAGAGTGTCGAAGAAAGCCGCATCATTCACGTGAAGCTCGTAGGGGCTGATGCGGATGATGGGTCCCGTTCCAGAGGCGTGTGAGTAGAGGCGTTGCGAGACACTGAGACTAGGCCCTCCCCACCGCGCTGTTTATGTAACTCTGCTATCTTGAAGGTATAGTGCCCGCTCTTGTAAAGATCGTAGTAGCCTTCGTACATTTGCGTCACGGCCGCCAACTTGGGGCCAGGGAATCGGGCCATGGGATGCAGATGCAGCCGGCACAGCGCAAGGGTCACACAGTAGAGCACAATGGTAGCGACGATGCTCTGCCCTGATAGCAAGCTGGAGAGATCTTCCATGGCGGCAAAGGTAGAATTTCGAGCACACGCGAAAGATGACGGTAGGAAGTCTCACGGAACCCTTGGCTAAGGTGGGGGGATCGGAGTGCTCTGTAAGCATGTAAAATCACCTGTGCTGTTCTTTTGTAAGCGACTCGATATAGGGGGCGGATTCGCCAAGAACCAACCGTCTGGAAGGATTCAGCAGCTGGTTGGTGCTGACGCAAGATATTTTAGATACGTGCCCCCCGCCCCCCGGGGGGCGGGGGCAGTGTGAGGAGGGAAGCAAATTATCTAGTGATAATGATAGGCTTTTGCACAGATACGGCACCGTGCTTTGGTCGAGCTGTGGCTTACAGTGAGTCCCAAGACTCTCGCGGGCCATTTCCTATTGCTCTCAGATATCTATAACGTAAATGGCAACGATCTCCTGCGCGTAACTACTGCCCTCAACCACATCAGCTGGCACGCAACTCAAGGCTGTCGGTCGCTGCAGTGTTATTGGCGGCACTGAGCTGCAAGAGTGACAAGGTTGGCTGCAGCGAGGAGAACCGGCACACTCGTTGGCTACCGGTCGTGCCGGTGTGACTGCCAAGTGGTATAGAGCTGGGCCCCGTATATTCAACCCGTTCATTTTTACTCCGGCCTTCCGGAGATCAGAATGTGCAGTGGTAGGGAAGTTGGTCATTCCGGAGTTGGTCTGATATTGTTGCAGAAGCGGGAGGGGCTAGACTGCTTACTTTGGATGCAAAGTACGCAACAGGTCAGGGAACAGCCAGTTGGGACAGACAGTAGTTGAAGATCTTCCCTTCGCCAGGGCGCTGGATGTCCAGTGCTGCTTGCTTGGGACGATCTGCGGGCCCGCATGAACTCTTGGGATGCAACTTGAAGGTTTGCAGAGACATGAAGGATGACGGATCTGATAGTGGGTCAGTCGTTAGTCCCAACACTTTGGACTACTCACATGTCAGTGATGTCACATTACATTCGTGTTAGCTGAATTGTGGACCTAATGGGCTCATCAGACTGCCTGAATGCATTGCATGTCACCGGGCTTCTCTTCTCACTGAACGTATTCAAAGTTTTTGGATGGCGCTGCTCGTGGCAGCAAGCTGCTGCACGTTATCGCTTGCTTGCAAGCTACATCGTAGGAGATTTCTTCCGCGATGAGCATAACCTGTGCTTGGCTGTGTTGCATCCTGGGTGGCTTTCCCGACCTGCAGGTCGGTTCGGCGTACCTGCGGCGCAGTCAGTGCTGAGGCATATCCGAGGCTCAAAAAGTGTCTAACATTGGCCCACCTCGTAGCTTGCAAAGATACCCTGCAAATGGCCCGATCAGGCAAGGCCTGGGCCGTTCTGTTATATCGAGGAGGTCAACATTTGATCTTATAAAATCCTGGCCGAGCACAGATTCACAACAGTTTGAACTCTTCCATTACTGATTTCCACTTCTTAGGAGGATACATTTCATTTAAATCATCTGAAAACACCTCGACAATTTTGCAGATGGCGTCCAAGTTATCCCTCGATGGTGGCATCGCGATGGTGGCCGGGGTGAGTCAACTATTTTTCTACTCCACAGCGGTATCTTGCTGATAGTCTCGGAAAAGGCCGCGTCCGGCATCGGAAAAGAGACTGCTCTCTCCTTTGCGGAGGCCGGTGTCCAAGCTGTCGTTTGCGCGGACCTCAATGAGGAAGGCGCAAAGCAAGCCGTTGAAGAGAGCAAGGCATACGCCAAACATGCAGGGTATCGAGCCGTTGCAGTCAAGTTGGACATTGCCGACGAGGAGAGTGTGAAGAGCCTTATTGCCACGACAGTCAAAGAGTTCGGACGCATCGACTACGCAGTCAACAGTGCCGGGGTAGGTACCATCGCCATGCCGTGCACATGTCACAGACCGTACGACGACTAATGGCCACAATCTCCTGCAGGTTGATCTAGAGAACTATGGCTCATTTACACCTAGTGTGGATATTAATGTGGTGACAAAGATGAACGACATTACCATCAAGGGTGCGCTGCTATTTGTTAGCGCAACCATGAGGGCGATGACCGAACAGCAGCCGCGCAAGTACAACGGCCGCTACGGCGAGCGCAGCCTGGGAAAAGGATCGATCGTCTTGCTCGGCTCCGCCAACTCCTTGGCCGCTGCACCTGGCATGGTTGCCTATACGGCAGCTAAGCACGCATTACTCGGTATCACCAAGGCCGCTGGTAAGCCTCCAATATTCCAAACCCTGGAATCTAACTGTGAGCTATCGGCTGAAGCTATTTACAGCTGTGGATGCTTTGGCCTTGAAGAGCGACATCCGTGTGAACGCACTTTGTCCGTCTTGGGTGGACACGCCTATGGTGCAGAATGCCATGAAGACCAATCTAGCTCTGGGCTCAATCATCGAGAACGTCGCACCTTTGAGGCGAGCAGCTGCTCCAGATGAAGTCGCAGACTACATTCTCTTCTTGTGTAGTCCATCTGCCAGCTACATCAACGGGACCGCTCTGCCTATTGATGGAGGTTTGACCCTGCCAGCACCACCTCCTGGTCTTATGTAGGAGTATGATGGAACTCGTACTGGTACACAAACTGTAGGTAGCACGACTCATTACTAGTCAGTGGAAAGACATTGTTTGGGCGGAGAGAAATGGATTGAATATGCTTATTGGCAGCTTCCGAGATTGGGTTTGCAACAACTCCCATCAAGTTTGTCATGGGATACAGAGGGCGCATATGCAGCCTTTCTTGGCCGATTGGCATACTGCCAACCCCTTTGTAGTAAATTGAACGACTATCGATAGCTATCAGGGATGAGGGAAAGTCTGCTCCCACTATTGTGTGACAGTCCTCAGGACAAAGAATGCGCAAGCATGACCTCAACTATTAATTGTAAAGAATTCGGAAATTTGCTCAGCAAAAAGTGGAGGACAGAGAGTTCAATGCTTATTACTAGTGGTCCTTAGCTGTGGGGTCCTTGTTAACCTCCTTCCAGTCTGCGTACACCGTCTTGCCCAAAGTAATCTCTCCCCTCGCGATGGGGTGGGCCATCCCATTCCGCGAGTTGGCGAGATTGTCGTACACCGATACCCTGTGCCTGGCGCCCGGCTCGAAAGATAGGCCGGGGATCTGCGTAATGTCCAGCTGGGCTGGCCTGTGTGCGTCATGTCCGTCGTTAGAAAGACAGAAGCCCTTGCGGCACACGGGGGTGGTGCAAGACAACTCACAGAGGCTGCATGGCCTTCTCAAACACCGTCTCGAACACGGCCACCACGCCCTTAGAGAGCTGCTCCTCGGTGAGCTCGGGCCGCACGGCGACGGACACGCAGTCGGAGCTGAGCTGGGCGTTGGGCGACGTCTTGAGCACGTGGTCGACGTGGCACTCCCCTTGCGCACTGCCGTAGAGATAGAAAGGCATCTTTTCCGGGTACGTCGCGTCGAGGCTGTCGAACGCCATGGACTCGCGCACGACGACGTGGATGTTGGTAAGCTCGAACTCGGCCAGCGGCGGGGCGCCCGCCGCGGGGATGCGCTCGTCCATGCGTACGTGCACCGAAACGCCCGGCTTGAGCATGTTCTCAAGGAACTCGGGCGCGGTGTTGACCACGGTGTAGACCTTGGACGGGTCCGCCCTCCGCAGCTTGTGGTACTGGTCCCTGGCGGCGGCGGCGAGGTCCGCTGCGAGGACGAGCTGCCAGCGGTGGCTGGCCATGTTGAACATGGGGAGGTGGACGAGGAAGACCTTTTCGACGCCCTGCATCACGAAGCTGTGGATGGATTTGGTGACCGTGTTGCGCTGGATGCAGCGCTACCGTGCACATCCAAAGTGTTAGCTCTTGACCCTGTGGTCACGGAAGCGGGATAGGGAGGGGGAAAGGAGCAAAACTCGACGGCACCATACCTTGACTTCTTCCTCGGCTATCTTCCTAAACGACTCGGTGAGTCCGCTGAGGAAGGATGAAGCGGTGGGCCACGGGCTCATGGTCGCATTCACGAGGAATTTGAGGTCGCCGGGCGCGCCCTGCCCGCTCCCGTCGTCCAGCTGGAGACGGCGTTTGTAGTGCTGCAGGCACGAGCCGTATTCCTCCTCGCCGAAACTGGACTGCGTCAGGAACAGGGGCCTCTCTGTGACGACGTCGTCCATGGACGTGACCGAGAGGCGCTTAAAGATGCGCTCGTTGAGATAGTTTGCCTCGACCTGGGGCCGGCTCATCAGCAAGCTGGTGCGCCGCCATTATCCTTCCCGGTCCGTCACTCTGCACCTACCACGTTGCTATTGGGCTTGCTGCCGATCCTGAAGTTACAGGCAAAGGTGTTTATCATGAGATCACCGCCCAGCTTCTTCAGGAGTTCGACGGCCTCCCCGTCTTTAATGAGTTCCTCGTTGCTCACTCCCAGAATCCGTTCCCTGATGTAGTCCTTCTGCTCATCGATCTGCTTCAGGCCCTTCCCTTCCTTCTCGGCAGGGAGGCGGATAAGCGGAACGACGATGAGGTCGGAGTCGGGCGCTGTCAGAGTGGCCCAGTAGCAATAAAGCTACGATGCGTCGACCTGGGAGTCAGCCGTGATCGCCCCGCGCCTAGGGTCTGTCTGGGCTGCGCTCAGCGCGTTGACTCACCTTGGTGCATGTGAAGACAGCTTCTCCGAGCAGTCTTCCGTATCCGCGTTCGTGGAGCCCCAGCGTCTTGTGCGTCAGCCAGGTGGCCACCGCCGATGCCCCGGGCTTGCTGCCCTCGACGCCATAGACACCCATGCTCCCAGTGTCATCGCCGGCGTGGTACACGATGGGGCTCGTCCACGTGATGAGGTATCTCATGCGCGCGTCGCGGTAGCAGAGGCCACCGGCAGGGTAGTTGATGTACCCTGATCTAGTGGTAGGTGTGAGTACATATGCATCATGGTCGAGCAATCCTTGGCCGTTGAGTGTCTCTCCACGTGTTCAGGGGCTTACTTGTGCGGGTCAATGGTAATACTGTCGGCACCAGCCAGGGCCTCGAGCTGCAATATAGTATACGGCTGCAGGGCCAGGGTCGGGACGAAAGGCAGCATGGGTATGGGCCGTATGGCCTTGGAAGGGGGTAACATGGACGCAAAATAGCCGCCCCAGGCAGCATCGGCGTGGATGGCAAACGAGAGGCCCTTTTGCTCGTACTCGCTGCGCACGCGGGCAAGCTCGGCGATGGGATCGCAGGCGCCGTGCTCGGTCGACCCGATAATGGCGACGCCGCCGAACACGGGGGTGCGCTCGTTCTCGTCCTTGGGCGCGACGCAGGCGTCGAGCTGTCGCCTGAGGTCGGCCATGTCCATGCGCACGTCGTCATCGACCTGGATGTTGATAAAGCAGGCAGATCCGAGGCCGGCGATGGCTGTTCGTGAGGTGTCAGTGTCAGAGCATGGGCATGGTTCCCCAGCAAGACGCCAGGTAGCGGGCAGCACTTACCTCCGCCTTTCGGCCACGAGTAGTGCTTCGTAGTGCTGATGAGGAACTTGGGCGAATTCTTGATCCCGAACCTCTTCTCCAACTCGTCCTTGCCGAGGCTCTGGATGAGGTAGTCGTTGAGCGCGGTCTGCAGGACTGCCGGCGAGATGCTGTACTCGGTGGCAAGGCGGGTCGGGAGGTCGAGAACGGTAGAAGGCTTCAGATTCAGCAGCTCCCAGTTCGAGAGCTCGCCGAATAGCTTCTTGGTCCCCTGGCAGTTCTCGACGAGGAAGGGCGGCTCGGCGTCGGCAAGGAAACGCAGAGGACCCCCGTCGCCCATCGCCAGTTTGAGGGATAGCGGGTAGAACTTGAGGTTTCGGGCTGTGAACATGCGGATGAGCGGCGATTAGGCGGGTCGGCGGGAGAGGAGCAGATGACTTACTGGCCCAGATAGCCTCGAGGTTAGCCACAGAGCCATCCTTCCGGAGTCAGTGAGATTCTCAGTGTTGGGGGCTCCCCGCTCGCCCGTCCTACTGTCGTTCTCACTCACGCATGTGATGTGGCCCCATCCAGGGCAGTCACCGGAAACCCTATAGCCTAGCATACGGCAGAGCTGCACCCCGACCTCCTTCTCCAAGGCAGTGGTGAATGGGCCACCCTCGGTGGCGACGTTGTTGGGGTTATACATCATCGATGCCATGTCTGCGTAGCACGGTGAGGGATCATTCGACTGAGTAGCCCACACGCCAAGGCACGACACCGGAGAAATTCGGGAAGAAACTCACATCCAATGATGCTCGGCATGGCAGTATCCATATTCATGTGGGCATTGTACCGGGGCGACCAAAACGGGATGGAGTGATCAGCCAGGCCCTTGGACAGAGTTTTGACGTCTTCCCACAGCTGGTTTATGCTCGCCGTGAAGCTCTGGGCTTTCTTCATATCGGCCGTGATGAAGTTGGGGTCCTGCTCGTAGATTCTTTTGCGTGCCGCCTCCTGGTCGTCCAGGATGCGGGCGAAGAAGTCCTTGAGGAGGTCGAGGTTCTCGGCCCGCGGGCCCAGGAACCAGGAGCCGACCCTGGCGTGCTCGAGTCCGTGGTCCACGTCGGCCATGGTTGTTGGTTGTATCGGTGGGTGAAAGGGTAGTATGGAGTTTGCGTTGGTGTCGATGGTGTTATGGAGGCTGGACCGGCGGACTGGATCTGACATCCCTTCATCTGGAGGGGTATGGTACCTGGCTCCAGTATATATAGACCAAGCTCCAGTTATGTAGATAGGTCATCCCTATGCGTTTGCAATCACTCCGACTCGCGGGAAGCTATCCCACAGTCACTGATCACATTGTATCACCCGGCACGCAAGTTCTTCTTTCTCAGATCTTGTTGGGGAGCTATTCCCTGGCTGCATTGTATCATTCGTTATGCAGGTTCTTTTTTTCCAACTGGCTTATGCAGACCCTAAAGGCGGGCGCCCGTTGCTGCTTTCGAGATCTTGGGCGGTGCAACCGCAGAGACCCTGGGCAAGACCGTGGCGGAGAAGGTCAGGGCGGCGCTATGATGCGCCGTAGGGCTCAACATCCGCAGAAGCATGCTGCGCTGCCAGAGCAGGAACCTAATACGACAGTATAGTTTATCACGTCATGGCAAGAATATTCAATTGTCTATTGGGGACCTCAGAATCGGCTGCTAAAACCGGCATTGAAGCATAGGCTATGGCGCCCAGCACCCCAGGGCCAGTCATACATAGGCCCAGAGAGCCTCTCTTCTTCAAAAATATGTTAATCTCATGTGTTCTTTTCTATCTGAACAGACACATTGTGATACGGTGACTTTGTATTCTTCGCGATTCGCTGGCGCGTTTCCGCCTAGAACTAGGACGCGCCGACTGGCCGTTCTACTATCTTTCAGAAAGTTAACAGTACAAGAATTGTAAGAATTGTTCACCTACTATCATATGACTAGAGTAACTTCCCTTTGACCAGCAACCTTAGCAAATAGTAGCAACGGCTTCGACGCAGTCTTCCAAGCGCAACCACCCCCTAGGTAGCCTGTAGACAGGTCTTGTGGACTGTGATACCTGTCTTACTGGTGGGATCGGACCTCGGCAGTGCATCGGCACAACTAGGTGATAATTTGAAGGTACTTTGTGTGGCGGTTGGACTTGGGGACTCAGCTGTAGATGATCTTCAGGAGAATGGACAGCGCATTGCTGCTTTTCAGCCTTGACAAATCCGTCATTCTTGCCTTTCTCATTGGAATCAAGATGACCTATAGAAAGACCCAGTAGTAGTGAAGAAAAGCCCTTGAAGATGATGAGTTATATATCAAGAAAGCAAGGCCCTCGACAGCTGTAAAAAGGATCGTTCAATGAGGGAAGTAGGGCTGATAGGGCTATTCTAAGCTTTTTTTCCTTATACAGTGGGTACGATCCTTAACAGCGGTTGGTTGGTATGGCCGAGATGTGGATGCAACTTCACCGTGGCGGGGACGCTGATGTTGCGACACATTTGTCCCAGTGTCGCATTCAGGTCTCGACGGCGGCCTGGCGAAACAGGGAACAGGCGTCTCGGTGGCGGCAACCGCGATCAAAAACCTAGACTAGAGGTCTGGAAAGTGACTCGGGTAAGTCGGCAGTCGCTGCCTGCGACCTCGTCATTGGATGACATTCGAGCTGGAATCCTGGAAGTGAATCCCTTGGCGCACACCACGGCGAAACCTGACGCAGCAGCAAACTGCGGACGAGCTGCGCGACCGTGTGACGCCCCAAGGGGGGGTACGTCACACTGGCGATTGCGAATTTGTGGCCCTGAACTGCCCAATTCCACTCACTCCCCCCAACACAACCAGCGATCTCTTTTCCTCGCACAACGAAACTCGTGATGGCGGGAGCAAACTCAAGACACCAACCCTCGCGCCGGGACAGGGGCGGCTCGAGGAGGGACCGGGACAGAGATGACTCGATCGACATGATGTCGTACGACGACGAACCTCGCGGCCGCGACAAGCGACCGGCGATGCCCTCCCGGCGGTCCACCTACAACGACGGCGACGGGTCTGCAGAATACTACGACGACGAGGACCGCTACTACCCACCACGGTCGTCGGACCACAGGTCCAGAAAGCAAGGCCGGGGCGGCGGCCGGAGGCCTCACAGCGAGCCGCGGTCCCGGTCGACGACTCGGAGCAGCCATGACGAGCGCAGGGACCGGGACCGCTCGGTGGATGAGAAGAAGAAGCGCAACCAGATGATAAAAGCTGGCCTGTCGGCTGCAGCCGTCGAGGCGTTCCGGCAGAAGAACCGGCCGGGGGACTGGGTAGGAGCCAAGGGCGTCAGGGTCGCGACCGCGGCCATCAGCGCGGCGGTGATTGATGCTGGGATCGACAAGAATCCGAACCGCGGTGCCATGGGGAATATACTGAAATCGACCATCGGTGGCCTTGTGTTTGACAAGATTGCGCATGGGGGGAAACGATAGATTGACGTGAGGGAGGTTGCAGCCCATCTAGGCCAAATGATGATGAACTCAGGACAGCTGGCGCTGGGTACCTAGGCAGCATACGAGAAAGAGGCCAGGCCGGCTGGGCCTGGGTGTCCACGGTGTCGGGCCACAGGAAAAAGACTGCAGCGGATGAACAACTCTGATACCACAAGGATAAGCGGATGCGGAACAAGATTTGATTTCCATTTCTTCAACATTTCATGAACTTGCAAATAGAAATGGCTTAATAAAAGAGAACGGAGATTTGCACCGATCAGAACGGCATATGCACCAGGCACGGACCACTCAATAAGGTCATTTCAGCCATTCCGCATGTCCAGCTTCGTCCTCTCCAACCTGGTGGTGACGGCGGGCATGTTGACTCCGGGTCTCGGGAATACGGGCACTGTCCTGTGGCAGAT
>JADAZR010000117.1:0-111943 GCA_014872995.1 Diaporthe citrichinensis | reverse complement strand
TTATAAATTATTTTAAATAAATAATATACTTAATTTATATACTTATTTATTATGCTTAAACTTAAGCGTAATTAAGTATTTAAATTAAGTATGTAAATTAAGCATGTAAATTAAGCATGTAAATTAAGCATGTAAATTAAGCATGCAAATTAAGCGTATAAATTAAGCATGTAAATTAAATATATAAAGTAGGTATGTAAATTAAAGGTATTATAATAAGTATTGCAATTGCTGTAATATAAACATAATAATAAGGACATTTAATTATAAGGGCATGATAATTAAAATAATATAAATTTAAGTAGTTAGCGTTATATGCACTAAGGGCGATATATATTTATGTACCCTTTGATTTAGTCTGTGCAAATCTCCGTATTCTTCTTAATATTTTTCTCATTGCACTACACATAATTTGCAGAACAGAACCTTTGGACGTTGGTTGTTGTTGTTTTTTGTTGGGGGAGGGGCCGCTTTTGTTTCTGTAGGTGCTGGATTCCTTGAGTATAGCACAAAGATTGGGCCACGAATCTGTGATGATATGAGAATTTATTGTAATACTATGGAATCTGGGCATGTATCCAGGAGCGGACATCATCGCAACATTTGTTTATTTTGGCTTCTAGAGGCTAGTCTCATATCCCTGTCAGCATCTTGACCCTAACCCTGCTGTTGACCCCCCGATACGAGGTGGCTGCGGAACGACTGTTGCCTGGCGTCATCCTCCAGTCTTACTCGAGCCAAGGCGTCTCACAACCTAAACGCGTTCGAACTACACATCAACGTATTGTGCATCCTGAACTGTCAACGCATAATCTGATGATATCAAAGATCATTGTGATTCCCATACCAAAGCTTAGCTCGAAATGCTGCCTGCTGGACCCTCGAAAGCCCTCGAGGCGATTATATCATCAGAAGACTTGGTGCACTGCATCGCCAGATACGTGCGTGTTGCCACCATCCGTCAACCGGCTCTGCTTCTCACTACCTCCGGTCCTACTGACTATCCATAGGCGCCATCCCGAGCGACACTGCGAAATATTTGCCTTGTGTCAAAGTTCTTCAATGAAACATTTTCCCAGTTTCTGTACTCCAGCATTGTTTTCCATGATGGCAACGCTCACATCCTCCGAGACCCAGAGCGTCTTGGGGCCTTCACATCCAATTCCAACCTTATTTACACCAAGTCACTCGCATTCAAGCTCATCGAAGGTTCCTGGGCTGTCGGTAATCACCGTGAAGTTGGTCGGCTGGTAGACGCCCCGGGCTATGGCCGGATGGGAGACGTCAGACATTGGGCGGGTATTTACAATGACAGCGTCATCAAAATCCTGTGCTTGACTCCCAACATCTACAGGTTTGAGTAAGTGTGTGGACAGGAATCTGAAGTTCTCCAAACTAACTTCCTGACAGATGGGAGAATTGGCCAATATCGCAACCCCTCCTTGAAGTGCTGGAAGAACGATGCCCTGCCTTGCGAGATGTGTCCATCGTGTACCCGAATCTGGCAAAGCTTTCCCGGACAGAGAGGTTCTACCGCAACGGAAAAAGCGTTTTCGACGATGAGAAACCCAAGATGATACCACTACCAGCCCCAGAGCTGCAGCACCTGCGCAAGTTGTACTTGTATGAGATCACAGGCGATCTCGACGTATGGATACCAAAGATCGCCACCATGCTTGGGAAGTCGCGATTCTTGGAAGAGCTAGGCCTTTCCTTTTCGGCAGATTGTGAGAGACAACACGCACTTTCTGGCAAGTCCAAGGCATTTTTGAACTTCTTCCCCTCCCTAGTGGAGCGTTACCGGGACCAAGGGGACGAGCCGTTGAGATTGCGGGTCCTCAAGATGGGCTACGGAATCCTTCTGAATGCACCACACGGAGATTCTCAGGATGGTAATACTGAACCGGAAGAGTACCTTTCTTCTCTCATCCATCGAGCATACCTGGAGGAACTCTACATGGACAACGATCTGGATGTCGGCTGCCCATTGAAGATCCGCACATCCGTGGGCCGAATCGCGTGGTCCTGGATCACACCGTCCTTCCTGCCGAATCTCAAGCGTTTTACCTTCACCAGTCTTTCGGTCAGGAGCCAAGCTTGGCTTGGCAAGCACCCGGACCCGACATTCGCGGACAGCCTGGCCATGGGGATCGGGACCGAGAAGCTCGCATTTAGCTACATCGATGAAAATGGGTCCTTGCAAAGCGTACGCAACAACAATATCCACCGGCACATCGGCCAAATAGCGGAAAGGACCTTCTTCCTGCACAAGTATCGGAACCATCCGAATCTACCCCTCAAAAGCTCGGTCGTATCCATCTTGAAGCCTTGCCACAAAGATCTTGTTGTTATCGGGAGCTGTACTTGGATCAAAACTTTGACCATCTGTCTCCAGAAGCAGACAACAATCCCAGCGCTGAAGAAGATCACACAGACCCTTCCAACGACTGAACATCTGTGGATTCGTGTCGGTATGGACTACCCTCTCGTGGATGGTCAGAGTGAGGCCAACCACAAGGGAAACGCAGTCCGGCTGAAGGACGGAAGCTTGGTTGACGAGCAGCAACACTTGCACACCATTTGGCGGCAGAAGTGGTCGGATATGGCGAAAACCGTGTCTGAATCGAAGTCTTGTCCGACTAAATACCTCAAGATCGGACATCTTGCATGGCGGGTCCTGCCGCGGCCGAAAGGGGCACGAAAGGCTGTTCTGGAGCCACTTGATAGATGGGAGGATGAGGCGGAGGGGCCGGATGTGTTTCAGTATAACGATTCTGTGCGGAGAGACCATCCGTACTGAGTGGCGAGAGGCTTTATATTCACCAAGTGTAGCACGAAGTAACCCCGGAAGTGTAAAGGGCGCTTACTATCAGTAGATTACCTGCCGAAGTGTCTAATTCAACTCGTAACAGTATCACTATCTATTTTCAGGATCAACGAAGCCGATTGATAGTCTTCCATCCTTCCATACTGGACGAGTGCTTTCCTTGACATTGAGTCGAAAGTGAAAGCCTATCTCAAGTATCTCGAATACCAACTCACTTACGTCGCAAGAATCGCAGTGCTCACCACAGACGGCGGCGAGATCTGTGCTGCTTGGCAAGTAGCAGCGGACTTCCCATACCCCTATGTATGCTGGGTCTGGATAATGTTGCTGAGCTCGGTGGACAGCGCAGCGCCATGGCGATGGTCCTTTTACCCGATGATTCTTATCCCGCCCCGGATTGTCACGGACAAACTCCAGAAGGAACCCTACGACCGCAGCATGGTGATCAAGTGTGAATTTGTTGGTGTCAGGCTGGATCAAGGAATTCTGGAAAATGTTGGAAGCTTTCAAAGAAAAAGAAGGACTACCTTCCCTTTGACGCCTCGGGGATGGATCCGTAACCCTGAGTAGCAATCCCGTGGCTTCATTAACTCTAGCGGCTGTGGCGGCGAGTTTCTTGTGCCGATCCGAGGTTGTCTTTCCCATCAAATACTTCTGAAGTGGGAATTGCGTATCAAGGGGTCTATTGTCGTAGTTGTCGCGCAGTATGAAGTTGAGCTCCTCCAGGAGTGATGGGTAATGGATCAAGGGCGCGCGTGTCTCGAATATGGTATCGAAGAATATGTCAACCGCACTCTTGTCGTAGTCCACAGCTATATGCTCCTTCGGCGACGTCCCATCCGAATGGTCTCCGACCAGGCCAAGTATCCCGTAGACGCCGTCCGCGACCCGAGACTTTTTGTACAACCAAAGGCACTTGATAATTCGCCACAATGGCATCCTCGCGCCGTCTCTCTCTGCCGCTCGGAGGTCGATTATTTGTTCTAACCAATTCCATCCAACTCTTGACGGCTTAGGGTTCAAGCCACGACCGGTCACATCGTTCAGCAAGAGCTGTCTTTCTAGCCTGGAAAACTCCATGATTATATCACCGGCCATAACAAGAGGCCGACGTGCGAGAACGATCTCTTGCACAATCCAGGTGCGCCTCCAGTACGGGTCTTTCGCCAGCTTGCAAACGACATTGTCGTGAGTGGCATCGAGACCAGGTATACGAAGGGCCTCGTAGAAGCCCACATTGTCACCACAGTCACGGAGGCTCTGAAGCTCGATCTGGAGCTTTTCATCCGTGCCTAGCCAAGCCACAACTATCTTAGCTTGGGAGTAAATAGTTCCCATGCGAGGTATCTGCTGGGCTTTCTCCTGGTCGTCTTCCTGGTTAAGGCACAAAGCGTCGGTCCAAATTAGAAGCGGAGCTGTCTTCATCGGCTGCGCTTCATAAGCACGGCTGTGTTTCCAAATCTGGCGTAAAAGCTGCCATAGGCTCTCGTGAAGCGGTTGGAGATATCTCTGGTTTGTCTTGATGTCCTGGAGGAAAATCTGTCTCGTTGTCGTTTCGTCTCCCCAGACGTAGGAAAGGGCACAATATTCAAAATCTGGAGACGCTTCCATGTTGACTGCGCGGATCTCACATACTATTTTATCATCCCTCAGGTTGGGCAAAACCTGAATTAGACGTATAGTAGTAGCTGTGTCGAGGTTTTGATATGGAAACATTCTCAAGGTTGATGTAGTAGAAGATGGCAATGGCCCGTCAAATCCGTATTTAGAGTAGCGTTCTAGATTTGCCGCGTGGTGAAGTTGGAAGCCGACAAGAGAAAGTGAGATACTTCAATTCTGAGTTTTCTGTGACGGTTCAACCCCTCTTTTGAGCCGTTCTCGAGGAGACTGGGAAGGCGGCTGCCGGGTGTCACCGGTCGACGTGGCTGCTGACCGCAGATGGCGAAGCAATGCACACCGCCTCAAGACATAATTCCACATGCAGTGCATGAGTTCGAGACCCCAAAAAGAGCACTTATCCTGTATTACTAATTGCTTGTTTCTTACACATGAAATTGAGAAGCTTTGGTTCAATCAAGCCTGGCGAATAGGGACCCGAACGTTCTGTAGGACACTTACCATTGCGCACAATGCAGCATGGTAAATAGGCAAATATCTTTCGTAGAAGTTCATTGGCTTTATCCATATGCGTTCACTAATTTGTAAACTCAATCAGTCACCTAAGCATCTGTCTAATTGAATGTATATGTTCATAGTCCAATACGCCTTAGATTTGTTTCCTTTCACTTTTCCAGGATTGTCATCAGGTATGATGAGACACACCTGAATCTGTTGTCGCTTTGCCCCCGTACAGAGATTCTAGCTTTGAGATCTATTGTATCCAATACTCGACAATATCCTTTGACTGAATTCCACTCAGACCTTCTCCATCCATTAGCCCAAGAACCGCTGTATCTCCGACGAAAGCCGCCGGTGTAGCCTCTGCGGATGTAGTATGAAGGGGGCGAAGAATGAATGGGTCGCTAGAGCTTTCAAAATAGCAAATAGTGTCTCCTAATTGTGTGGCTGCCGGGCCTAATCCCAAAAATCCCTTCTTTGTTAACAAGAAAGCCCTACCCAGGCATAGACTTTTGACCCGATGACCAAAGTCGTTCTTGATGGGCGTCGTCGTTGCGGGAAAAAGTATGTCATTCGCACCAAGCGAATCTGGCCCTTTGATCCACGCTTCGTAAGCGGTACGGCACTCCGTCAGATCGTTGCCCTTGATATCAAGGTAGTTTCCGAGGCATAAGGCCTTGCAAAAAGCCTCGAGGCGGGCCTCTGGGGTTGGCCAAGCCGTCGCACTCTGGACCGCGGCATCCTTCCACCTTTCGCACTCACGCATGAGCTCTGTCTCGTCTCTTGGTGCGACATAGACGCGCTCCACGTGGTCAACGGGTACCCCTCGAACTGCGCATGTCCATAGGTCTTCCGAAAAGCGGACAAACTGATTGCCGATATTGGACGGTGTCTTGAGGACCCACGGCTTCTTGGAAGCCTCGAGGTTCAGCCATGCATATCCCGTCCCAATTGCCTTTTTGTCAGGCAGTATGGACCAGCGCTTGGTGGTTTTGCGACGTGATGGATTGGTCAACAACCAGGAGCGCACCGCGGGTACAGTCCAATTACGTCCCCATGATGGCACTTCTGATGCAATTCGGACGCCCATATAATGAAAAGCTTCAAATGGCGCATCGGAGGAACTGATCACATGAGCCGAAATCTCCCGTTGTAGAGATTCAAAGGGCTTCGAGTAATCCGACTTTATCGACTGTCGATCTGCGAGAGTTGCGAGCCCCAAGAGTGCGTACACGCGGTCCTCGGATAAAGTGCTTTCCATCCGTTCAGTCATGGGCAATGCGTAGACGAGTGGCCAGCCGCCGCGCTGGCTGACCACTTCTTGCAGCAAATCCCACTCCGGCATGCAACGGCGCAAAGGGCAATTGGAAAAGACGTCGCCGCGGTAGTTGCCCAGGTTGTCGATGATAAGATCAGAGCTGAGACGGAGGATGCTTGAAAATGGAACCCTGAAGCGACCATAGTGGACGATTGGGTGCTTGGAAAGAAGAGCCTCTTGGAGGATCCAGAGACGGCGGAACCAAGGGCGTTCGAAGAAGCATTGCAGAGCCTTTATCGGAATGTCTTTTAGCTGCAATTCGTGAGCATCTGGGCCTTGTTTCCCGGACAGGTAGTCTACCACGACTTGGTCGTCATTCGAGGACTCTCCCAGCCAGATGAAGGTGGACGTGGCGGTACGGAAAATATCGCCCATCATTTGCACCTGCTGGCTCTTTTCCAACTTGTCCTCTTGGACAATGCATAGTGCGTCCACCCAGAGTGTAACACTCGAATTTGCCTGACGGACGTGGAGTAGAGCCGAATGCAGATTCTTCGTGACCCTTACCGCCTTGTCATTCATGGTGACCGTATCCACTGGCTCTGGGGACCCCCAGACATACGAGAGCGCGGAGTACGGAGGTGCATCTTCCAGATGGACACTTTCAAGACAGCATATGATCGGGGCAGATACTGGTCCAGGCTGAAGATGGATTAGGCGTATCTGTCCTACAGCCAAGGGGCGAAAGACGGAATCATGAAATTTGGGATACATTTGATGTCAGTGAATACTCAGAAACTTAAGTGCACTTCATAACGTTAAGCTAGACCGCATCTGAGGGAAACGGAATGAGAAGCTTCTCGGAACAACCACGAGGGTACATGGAGATGTAAGAGATTTATAGCCTCTTTTTAGGCCATTCTGACATAACTAGGATCGGAAAGCTGTTGTTCCTGCTTTGTAAGACCTGCGTAATATTTTAGGGTGCTTCTGGGCTGGTGGCTGCAGCACAATTCGGCGTCGGATTCAGGGATCGGCAGTGCCCGACGAGGCACCGCTAGACGGAACCTCCACGTCGCAAAGTGGTTTTGCAGGGGAGGTTGGATCGAGTAGAGGTGATCCTTGGCACCCCCAGGGCGACCAAGCTGAAATGCGAATACCAGTACGGCAGGCCAGCGCCTGATGGCTGCAGGGTCGCTGATGTCGGCTCGGTCCAGACGTCACAGCTCATTCAAAATGCTCGGCAGTGGGAATACAACGGACTGCGGCGGCTCTGTCCAGAACCACAGTCCATGCATCCATGCTCGAGCAAATAGCTTTGGCGGGAGATCCCCATCGTGCTTTACACCCACTTGCAATGAGACATGCTTATCAACATCGCCGGTGTACGCAGGACCATCTGATGTCTTCCTACCGGGCCTGAAAGACGTGAAGACGAATGCTGAGCCATGACTCTCCACCGATTCATCTGGGCAAATGAATATGCCCATAGGCGGAGACCAGTCCGCCGATGAATTACAGAGATAACCCAGCATCAGCTTTCTTCCATCACGCAATGCATCTGCGACCTTCTGGGCCATTTTCCACATGTACTCATCCGCAGGAGACTTTGGGGTCTTCCAGTTCATCAGGAACTTCTTCAGCACACAGGCAATTCTGGCATTGCGGCTTGGTCCCTGGATGTAGTCGTGCAGAACCCACAGCGTCTCAACCGTGTCCAAATTCTTCAACTCCCGGCATGGAATTTCGATCGGATCTTTGCAGAGCTTCCAGAGATGTCCACTTGTGTGCACACCATCAGCTTCGAGGCTCACGTCAACAAAGCGGCAGCCTTTGTTGAACGTCAATCCGTACTCCGGAAGAGGCGGGCTGAATCTGTTGAAGGCGTATTTCTGAATGAATTGGACAACTGTCAGGTTGGAAGACTCGGTTGCCATCGTGTCCTGCCGCCTCTCATCTCGAACGTTGTCAAAAACCTCGCCGTTTAGAAGAAACAACACCAGTATGGCCAAGCTAATACTGGAACCCCTCTTCTGGAGCTTGTTGCTGTCAAGGCGCACGTTGTATGAGCAGCAATTGGCGATTATAGGGAGACGATCGGGGTGGTTGGTCACGCATCTGTCAAAAACATCTGCGATGACAATGGGCGACATCGAGCTTCGGTCTTCCAGGAGTACCGAATATCTTGCTGCTCTTGATAATATCCGGTGCGCGACTTCCTGTTGGGGGTCATCTGGAGCTGACCAAGTAATAAAACCTGAACATACCTCTGTCAACGCCGCGGAGAACTGGATTGATGGAATGATTAACTCTCCTTCCAAATTACCAAACAAGTCCCGGTACTTGTCCTTCAAGCTTTGCAACTTGCTATCGTAAGGCATGAGCAGGCGCATCCGTTCCCCTCCATGATAGTTTTCCTGGTATATCCAAGCCCTCGTCCACCAGATATCGGAAGTGATTTCATCCAAGAGTCGAATGGCCTTCCGAGCACTTGGGATTGCGGACCCTTTCTTTAGGGGAAACTCACGCTTATGCCCGGACTGGCATGCAAGATCCCCCCGCAATATCTGAGCCAAGAGATGTAGCTCAGCTTCTTTCTTAACGGGTCTGGTGAGAAGGCCAAATGGATGGGCTCCGTAATGATACAGCCAGTCCATCTCTTGCATAGCCTTTTCTTTCACCTCGTTGTCCTTCTGGTCGATGCATTCGGCATCTATCCACAGATATTCTACACTTATGTGTAGCATGTAAGCCGCGGCCCGCCTCCAAACGAAGTCCCGAACTTCTGAACACTTGTGCTGGCCTGCGTTGTCTTTAATGAAGCAGCTGAAGACTGCTTCAACCTCGTGTTCGGAACGATTCCAAGGGTAAGAAGCAATGGCGCATTTCGAGTGCTTATCAAAGATGTTGATCCGCGCTCTTTCAAACTCGATGGTGCGGCCAGGACTTGGATGGATGAGGCGGAGACAATCCAAATGACGAACGAAAGCTGATGCCTGATCTCGCTCGATGGCAGTCTCTTTAATCTCTTCCATCATTTCCATGATGGATGTGCCACTGCTTTCTTTGATTTGCCTCAAAGAAGATTCGCTGTCGTCTGGGATATCGGCGTTCTGGATCGAATAGCGTCAGAATGAGTTAAGACTGGATAGGCGAAGGCATGGATGAAGGATTTGACGACAACTGACCGTAAAGTTCGCGGGACTTACGAGGCGACGTCGTTGTGCTTCTTTTGGGTGTGAGGACGCATCAAATCGTGTCTCGCCAGCCGCTGAAGCTCGGTTCGACAACTTGCGTTTTCTTTGCCAACTCATTTTGTCAAAATAGATGGGTCTGCGCGATTTGTGACACTCGTTATCGAGAGAGAAGACAAAAACAATGAGAGGGATCATCAAGAAGTCGAATTTTAAAAACCAGATGCGTTCAGGCGCGTCGGGGACTTTTCTGACGTGAGCGTGAGAACTGACCAGTCAGTTGTCCCACAAACCCCCTCTTGCTCTCCCCACCCAAAAATGAGAAAGAGCGGTGGGGATATACTGTACAACGGAGGATAGGCTAATGCTTTCCGTTCCCAGAATTTGGAACCGCAGTTCCCCGGCTGGTCTCTGGTTAAAGATGTTCGTTCTGTTGGACAGGCAGCCAAGCTTGCATAGCACACTTACCAACGAGTAGTGCTTTCGGGATTTGAGGAAGACGGCGAACATTGACGTTCACTGCGCTCCAACGCCTTTTCCAATGTTGTCTCAAGCGGTGCAAGCAGGCAAGCGGTAAAGGGAGGCGCCACAGAAATGGGTTATGCTGTGTATCTAGTTGGCAAGCCTTACGGTACCTTCCTCAACCATTGGACAATAATTAGGCCGTTGTGCATACTGTAGCCCCTAGCTGAGGGGGTAGCGCCATAAGAGTGAGCTGGGCGCCTTCATATATACTAGGACTATCTCGCCTTATAATGTCCCTTTAGCTGACTATAGTTGGCAGGCACCACATACCTCTAATTAAGCATAGCTGGGAGTAACCTAAGCCTTGCGAGGGGCGCTCACGGCTGCGCTTGAGTTTAGTACGGTAAATTTGCAAAATGTTTTTCATGCAAAGATTAGTTAATTAATATACCGCTTTATATATATGGGGCAATAAGGGCGATGAGGGCGGAAAGGGGGCTAAGCGTAGCGGCGACAAGCCAAGCGCAGCGAAGGGGGGTCTAGGGGGTCTCCCCTAAGAATTAAAATAGTTTTTAAGTCTCTATAAATATAAGCCGCTTTTTGCAATCGCTTAAGTTGCTCCTAGCTATGCTTATCCCTGGTTCGCTTTACCTAGCCCCTGTCAAGGCTATTAAAAAAGCCCCCCGGCTAGTAATTAAATCATGGCAACCTAAAAATTTAAAAATCGGGCAAAATTGGTACCTCCCTGAAGCGCAACGTAGGGCTGTAGGTGCCGATTTTGGCAAAGCAAACCCGATTTCTAGTACCCAATTTAGTCTGTGCTATGACACCGGGGTTATGCTCAAGGTTCTGGATGCTTGAAAAGAGAACACTATGTGCGATTGCTTCCTGTTGAATTGATACCTGGGGCAGCAGTGTGATGCGATACTGGCATGCAACATCCACACCGATGGCTGCACCTGTACGGTGACTGGTGTCCGGGGAAAGGTGTTGAGACCAGTCAAAGCCGGTCTCATCAATGTTGTGGAGCTGCTGACCAGTACTCTATTTGTCTAGAATAGCCTGTAAACGGGAACTTTGACTGCCAGACGGAACTCGAAACTCAACAGCTGATTGGCCAAGCAACATACTACCAGGCTTTGGCTATGCCCGAAGTTGTCGAGACAGCAGAAGTGGGAGGTCCATAGCTCAGAAAGGAGCAAACCTCTTGCAGATGGCGTGGTTATCCAACACCAGAGGGGATGAGTCCTGTGAGTTAGTAGACATGTAGAGCTTGCGGAGTGTTCAGAAAATCAATAAGGGCTGAAAGTGGAAGTATATTTGCAAGACTTCGGACTCAGGCATGAGTCTTGCGTATTGCTTGGAAACTCGCACGGGTGTGTTCAAGCATGTCCAGTAAGTGTTGGCGTATAAAGTTTCGCTTGAAAGACTTCCTGCAATCCGCTATGGTTGTCAAGTTTGTCGCAAGACTGGGACCGTGATGATGCCATGAGCTGACTGTATCCAGAGTTTGCTCTGCGGAACCTCTTGTAACTTGTGCGGTAGCTGTGAAGGCTGCCCACCTCATGTATTCTGACGTATATGGCTCCAATATGTCATCGTGGAGGTTGGCCAAATGAAATATTACAAGATTGCAACGTCTGTCAACCCCGGTAGCTTCCGCGAGCCTGCCTGTCCAGGGATGCTGCCACCTCGCAAATTCACGGTCTGACAGATGCGAAGCCACATTCCAAATACGAGATAGCATGCGTCAATAATCCCTATGAACACCAATGCCTGTTGGCAAACCTGCATATCTCGGGCTGTACATAGCCGCCTCG
Organism: Diaporthe citrichinensis; assembly: GCA_014872995.1. Lineage (NCBI taxonomy): Eukaryota > Fungi > Ascomycota > Sordariomycetes > Diaporthales > Diaporthaceae > Diaporthe > Diaporthe citrichinensis. Next base: position 100,261 of record JADAZR010000117.1, on the reverse strand, counting down.
CAAATTCATGGTCTGACAGCTGTGAAACCACATTGCAAGAACGAGATAACGTGCATCAATAAGCCCGATGAACATCAATACCTGTTGGCACACCTGCATATCTCGGGATGTACATAGCCACGTCGCAAATGCACAGCCTTGCTGCGATCGTACGATGGCACAGGTTGATGTGATACAAGCCCCGCTTTGAAAGCTGGACGCTTGAACTCAGGTAAATCAAGAATTTCTCTATACAAACGGAACCCAAATCAAATTTTTCATCTGGTTCACACAAACTCAATGCGGCCACTCTCTATACCTGACAGACAACGTGTTTGGTTTTGATCTCCCAGAATCTGTTTTTTCTTATGCGAACTTGACCATGTGCCTCACGGAAGATTTAGAAAGCACTGTCTGGCATAACACACCGCCCTCCTTTCTCTTTGTGCAGCCTCAACCGAGCCTTCCAAGCGATGAGTCCGATGGGTCGACAGACTCAGATACTGGATCCCAAGTTGCAATACCGACAGACGACGCTGCTCCGAAGCCTGCTGAATCTTACACTTTTGTCAAGCAAGGAGTGATCTATTGGAGAGCTCCGCCCGTGGAAATTGAGCCTGGTGCATCTCTAGGAGTCCAATCCGCAACACAACAAGACGAAGAACGTGGATTCGATTCGGAACCTGTCTACATCCGTGCTAAACTTCAAGGCGAATATTATCTCATCGATTCAAACACTCCATTGTCTATTTCAACCACCTCACTGTCCAATTCAACAGGCATTCCAGTGTCACCGAAGTCTGCCCAATTCATGAATTCAAGTTGTGCCAATCGTGGCATAATAAATACCTTGGAAATTGGGAGCTTCACGGGTCTCTTCGAGGAGTTGCGGATACAGAGATTTTATAATAAAAAGATACCCGAGATCTTGCGTGAAGAGCTTAAGGCCAACAAAGTGGTTTGCCCGCACTGGTCCTTTCAAGACCATGGCTCAAGGTGCCTGGGGGAAGAAACACTGAGAAGAATATTTGAACTAGTTTTTGTGTTCAGAATTCAGTCATGCAAAACTGCAGACTGTACGAATAGGTGGGGCCGTCTGAATCAGGCAGCCCCCAAGTGTGCTTGGACGCCGTTCCGCGAATTGGTCCTGACTCTCCTGGCTTGTCGGATGCCAATATTTCTCGATGGCCTCATGACAGAAGTATTCACTTATCCCAAAGACACCGTCAAGCCATGCCTAGATCTTCACGGAGTGTTTAATCTCCTCCGATGGGCAGGACGATTCGAGCTCAAGAAATCTACAGGAGAAGCGATGTCAATGATCTTCAAGGGCGATAAATTTAAGCAGAAACAAATCCTCGAGGTGCTCGCCCCAGGCTTTGAGAGCCGGGCCGTGGATTTGGCGCAAAAAAGTTCGGAATCTGGCATCTGCCCGAATCGACTATGGAACTTGTCCCCACAGAGCTTCCTCGGAAACATGGATGTCTCCCCCATTGCTGAGATCGCCCTCCAGTCGGTCAATGGACAGGTCGCCAGTACCCACAGGACGAGCCACAATACCTGCACTGAACATTTGTGTCAACATAACGAAATGAACAATACCTCTGTGGAGCAAGGTCATAAGCGCCCGTGCCTGAATGGCGAATCTTGTCCGGACCTGGAATTCCCAGCTAGCACACTGGACGAGGTCTTCAGAGGCAAGGACCGAGGAAGCAATTGGCAGCCTACTGCATGGCTGATAGGCGATGCGGGTGCCAACGAGAAACCATCCCTTGTTGATCCCTCGAATCAGAGGGATTTTAACTACATTGCAATATCAGTACGTCGATTTCCCGTTAACCTCCATGGGCAAGTGGATGGTTCTGACTTTCTGACGTAGCATGTCTGGTCTGACGGGACAGGTGCAGGGGTGAAAGGCCCCGGCGTGGTCAACCGATGTTTGCTGAACTACAGGTTGACTCCCTAAAGAAGGCTAATTCGTGACTTCCGGCGTATTAACTAGGGGTCCCCTAAGTTAAATATGGTAAATCACGTAGATTTCTTAGTCTTAGCGATTAGTACACATAGACAATATCAATACTAAATTACATAACAGAATTAGCTTATATTGTAAGTTACTTAATTATAGCGTTACATGCTAATATAACCCTTATTTGCTGCAATAACTACTGTTAATCGCCTTAGCATGCTTAAATAAAGGTTTATTAACATATTAAAGTAAATAACTTCCTAAGCTAAAGAAATTACTATCATTAATTTTTTACTTATGGATTATTTTCTAAGTTAATTAATAATCCACCTCTTTATAAATGCTTAAATATGCTTAATTAAGTTAAGATCTAGCAAATAAGCTAACTAATTAGTGATATAAGCATAAAGAAAGTACTCTTTTAAGTATATCTTAATTAATCTTAATTTATATATTAAAGCATTATCTTATTAAATAATGAAGGAATTATTCTTCCTTTAAAAAACCTTTAACTTTATAAGGATCCTTAATTAATATAACTTATTATTAATCTTTCCTTATTACTTCTCCTAAATAACTAAGGAACCCTTTTTATTATTAATAAAATAACCCTAAAACATCTAATCATTAGGCTTAAACTTAGCTTTAATAAACTCTTAAATATCCTCACTAAGGCCTATAATAACGAATCACTAATAAGCGCTAAGGTTATTAATTTACATCTCATTAATCCAAATTTAGTAGAATTAATTAATAGGCATTAAGTAGGATTATTAAAGGATAAAGGCAAAATAAGCTTATTTAATATGTATTAAAAGAGGAAAGCAAACTAACTAAATCATATAATAATACCTAGCAACTAGCATAACGTTTTACAGGGCCTTTGCACTATAAGAAAGTAATAAGGGGTATAAATCTCAAATGTAATTATACATTATAATGCATTTCATCTTTCTAGGCATATTTATTAGGGAAAAGAAAAGGTTAATAATGCCACTAAATACTATATAAGGATGGTTATAAGGCTATAAGGGTGATCTTATGATAAGGGCATATTATACTTAATGTATTATTAGTTGTAATTCCTTAATGATTATAAGTGCCTTTTAATTAATATGGTGATAAAGGGTATAATAATCATTACATTAAGCTTTTGTAATGTTAATAATACATTAGTAATAATTAGGGAATCATTAAATCTTATTAATTAAAAGAGTAAGTTAAACTATTATTTGCTTAAGAGTATTCTTATCATTAATGATAATAAAATTATTTAAAAAGGACCTTATTTATAAGGGAAGAGGAAGTTAAGATGTATAAAAGGGAAGGGCTTTATATGGGGATTAATTAAGGGCTTCATAATGCTTAAGGGCATATTAAGCTTATTAACTTTAAGTATTAAAAGAAGGAGGTTAATTAAAGACAAAAGGGCTTTTAAAGACCTTAAAAGCAAAGTAAATTAATATAAGAATCCCTAATAAAAAAGCTTATTTATAATGTACAAACTAAGAATCACTAGGGCGTGAAACTAGGCAGAGGCACTAATATAACTAGCTTAATAATATCCTCATTTAATTACTCATTAATACCCTTATCATTATCATTAAAATTATTATTATTATTAAAGAAAGCATTAACATCATAGCAAATAATATTAATAAAGGAGGGAAGTGCTTGTAAAGTAACTAAGCTAGTTACTAGTTAATTAATAACTTAAGGTAAAGTATAATAACTTAAGCTTAGCAACTTATTAATAAATAATTACCTTAATATAAAAGGAGTATTATAAGCCTTATAAAAGAATTTTAAGAGGTAAGAATTAATTTTAATAATAATTAATACTTATAAATAATATACTCTTTACTTTAGTATTAATGCTTATTATGCTTAGTAACTATGCGCATTATACTTTTAAAATTAATTTCTAGCTATTTCTAATAAAATAGCTCTAAATAATCTTGTATGCTGGAATGCCGCCTTATCATAATCTGAACCAACGCCTTTTGTTGCCCCTATCATCCTTTGGCTCGCCTTTTTGCGGGATATCCACATAAGCTTCTTTAGCACATATGAACCTGGCTCGCCGCCGCCCCCTGGCAATTTGCAATCATCCCACTCCTTCGAGGTTGGCGGGCCCACCCTCATCCCTGGTATGTCCTATATGTAAACCCCGCTGCGTTTGCACGGCAATTACCAACCAATGCCTTCGCATCTCAGTGACAGCGTATTCTGACCATGAGTAGATCCCCGCGTTTCTCGCTGCGGCGCCTGCAGATGGAGGTTCTTGTCGCCGTGGGCGCCTGGGCGCTCTCTTCTGTCTGTCAGAATCTGTGCCCTGATAGCAGAATAGGCAGTCTGCTCTGCAATCGCGGGATTCTGGACTTGGATTTGTCACCGTTGGTACCCAAGCTCTCGGCCGCCGCAAGCGTGATCTATCCCAACGACACCGCGGCTTTCGACTTGGCGACATCTCGATGGTCGTCGTACGAGACTCCCACTATCAGCGTTGTTGTGGTTCCCGGCACTGAGAACGACGTCGCAGAGACCGTAAGGGATTCTCATTTGTTTGCTTGGACTCTCAGGGCAAATGACTTACTGTCGTACAGGTGAAATTCGCGTCTGGCTTCGACGTACCGTTCCTTGCCGTCAATGGCGGCCATGGAGCTATCAGCACGGTCGGGAGGATGCAGAGCGGAATTGAGATCTGGATGAAACAGCTTCAGAGCGTCGAAATCGCGGAGGATGGGAAGACTGCCACTATCGGTGGCGGTGCGTTGTCCACGAACGTCACTCAAGTCCTTTGGGCCGCAGGAAAACAGACAGGTGAGCCAATGATATAAACAAGGGGAAAGTGTCATTTTTTAACTGGATATAGCGACTGGAGCTTGTGAGTGCACAAGCATCCTCGGCCCTGGCCTTGGAGGAGGACACGGGTGGCTTCAAGGGCGCCACGGCCTTATATCCGACCAGTTCGTTTCGATGAACATTGTTCTCGCGGACGGCACCTTGACAACCATTGACAACACATCTGACCTCTGGTGGGCTATGCAAGGAGCTGGTCACAACTTCGGCATCGTGACTTCAGTCACCTCGAAGATCTATGATATCGAATATCCAGACTGGGCCTATAAGTCCTATGTTTTCACTGGCGACAAGTTCGCTGATGTCTACAACAACGTCAATGTCGTCATGAACGGGAGCCAGCCGGTGGATGTCGGCAATTACGCGTTCTTGTACAACGATCCCACCACAAGTGACAAGGTTGGTAGATGGACTCCCAGCCGATCTGAGTAGGCCATGCTAACACGGAAAAAGCCTCTTCTCATGTTCTATATCCTTCAGGAGGGAGTCACAACAGTGAGCTCACAATACACAGCTCCTTTCGACGCACTCGAGCCCACAACTACCAACGCCGCCTCCGGCAGCTACACCGAAATCCCCACTTGGACTGCAATGAGCCTGGACGACATTGTTTGCCAGGATGCAGGAACTGCTGGGCTACGATTCCCGGTTGATCTTGAAGTCTATAACGTCACTGCGCTGCAGAACGCCTATGACCTCTTCGCGACCGCCACCCAAGAAACCCCCGCGCTCAACGGATCTATCTTCTTGTTCGAGGGATATTCTCTCCAAGGCGTACAGTCCGTGCCCCACGAGTCGACCGCGGTCAGCTACCGCGGAGACCGCCTGCTTGTGGCGCCCGTCTTGGTCTTTGAGCCCGATGGAGGAGACCTTGACGCCAAGGCTATTTCGGTCGGCCAGGAAATACGAGATGCCATCCGCGAGGGTACCGGGCAGGACGAGTTCCACGCGTACGTCAACTACGCCTTCGGAACGGAGACGAACCAGGAAATGTACGGATATGAGCAGTGGCGGCAAGACAGGCTGTTGGCACTCAAGGACAAGTACGATCCGAAGCGGAGGTTCAGCTTCTACGCACCTATAGCTTAGGCATCGGCCGGTATGCTGCGTCACTAAGTACTGTGCTTCGGGCAGCTGAGGCGGACACATTACGGCGACCCTTGTAGCTGTTGGTTTGCTTCTAGATTCAGCATGCGTATCCGGCCTGGTTTCAGCCACAGAAACTCAATCCTCGAAGGATTCGCCACCTAGAGTGTGCCAATTCTCATCTTCCCAAATTGCTCGTTCGGGGTTTCCTCGAGCACTACGAGTCGCTCGTATCAATTACGTGAAACAAGTTCTCGGGCTTGGGAACTTATGCGCTAGGTTGTATGCCATGCCCGAGATTCAAGCGTGACAATGGACATGGGAGCTGTTTCCAAGGCAGACTTCCACTCATCGGTGCCATCATTGATTCTCTTTGCAGAGTCGCTCCCAAGGTGGTAAGGATGAATAATCGCTCGTGTTACTTATCATATTGCGGCGCATGTTGCCCCTCTCAGGGATCCACTCCGGCCTGTTCAAGCGGCCAATGAAGCTGGGGAGTGTAGGGAGTGAGGGTCCTGGCACTCCCATTCGAGACAAACATGCCGTGCTGTGCCGTCGCCCTGCGTCTCCCTCACACCAAGGCCGGTAGGTGGGAAGATTCTGTCGGAAATGACGGTGTCTTCAACCCCGAGTGTCCGTCAACGGTGCAATGTTTCTGGAGGCATGCCGGATGGCCTTTCCTTGTGCGGAACAGTGCCCTCGGCTTCTGACATTCTCGCCCATTCGCCCTGGCCTTGTGCATGCGAATGCCTTTGTGACTCTCCACAATGAAGGACATGAATAATTCTTGGGTGCCATTATTCCCTTGGCAACAGATCCATCCTTGCATTTCCCTGATGGGGCCTGGGAAACACGGAGAGATCCCCCGTCGGCTGCTTCCTGAGGATGGAAGGAGGCCTTTCCACGGCCCAAGTATTTCCGTTCGAGTCGCGTCCCAGCACGCATATTTGGGCAACTCGAACAGAACGCGGGACACTTACTGTTCACCATAGATGCTTCGCCCAGCAGACTGAGGGAAGTATAGGGCTGGTTTGAGGGCTGCATATTATCATGAAAATAAGGTTTAGTTCCCCGACGCAGTCTGTAAGACCACCTACTCTAACATGAACAAGTGCCGTAAGGGTGCGTCGCACAGAACCGGAGTGAAGACGAAAAAAGGCCACGGGGCGCGCGGCAAACCCGGATTGAAGTCGTAGTGTGATTTATCATTTCAGCTAAGTCATCTCACGACAGCCCAGATGAGTACGCAATCTTCGTTCCTGCTACCCCCCCCCCCTTTTGCCCTGGCTCATGCACTGGGCGCGCGCGCCCATGTAGAGTGTGGTTGAGGTGAGTTACCGGTCTGCAGGGTTGGGCAGCGGGTAGCAAGTTCCGCCGTCCTGTTGCAACCATATCTTGTCGTCCGGATCCTGATTACTGGCACATGCATAGATAGAAGGAGTTAGTGTTTGATATGTCATTACTCGTGCAACTCGCCAGGGGTGCTTCGCGGGCTCATTAATCCGTCATACTGGCTTAATCCAGCTAATCTATCACTGAAAAGGATTATAAGACGTAATATACCTTTTATGCCACAAATTAGATATCTTTTAAAGTATAAGTTATTAAAAAGGCTTTAAAAGTTTTACATAATTATCTTATTACTTCTCTTATAAAAGAACATAAATTTAAACGTTTAAGAATATAAGTTTTACTTTATAATAAATATTAATATTCTTCATTAAAATATTAATCTAATAACTAGTTAAGATTATTACTTTTATTTAAATCTCGAATATTAAGTTAGGCCTTGTAAGTGATCGTTATAGTGAAGGTTACTTAACACGAGCTGAATGTACCACTGAAGTATTGGGCAATCTGAGGGCATCGACAGGGGCCATGCTAAAAATGTGTGATTGTCCTCAACGGATGGTCTGCAGTCGAGTGCCCCGTGAGCCTCACCTGAACCTTTCGATCTTAAATTCTTCGAATGCATTCGATTGCCCAAAATCGAATTCTTGAGTCGACAAGATGCCAGCGAGCAGTCTGGCAGGCTCCCTGTCTCAGAATGCCGTCGGGACGGCAACAGTTGTCATCGAAAGCATTCTCCTGGTTTTGGTCTTTTTGTCCATTGGACTACGGCTGTGGAGTAGAGTGCTTCTTCAGATGCGGCTGGAAGCAAACGATTACCTGATTCTGGTTGCCGCAGTACGTCTCCATTTCGTTAAACCTCGAAGTCGCTGTGGATATTAATTTAGTTGGATTGGCAGATCTTGATGACTTCACGCTATGGCGTTGAAATGACCACAGTTATTAAATGTGGTCAGGGACTCCACCAGGAATATGTGAAAGCAACAGCAGGAAGTGAGATGATTACACTCTTCCTCAAGGTAAGCTCTGCTAACAGCCACAAGGCTTAGTGATTGCTCTATGTCCATCAAGACCCTCCAGACTGACAAGGCGTTAGCTTGTATATGTCCTCGACCTCCATTGGTTGACCCTCGTGACGTTGATAAAACTTTCCATATTACACTTCTACTCGGTCGTCTTTCGAAAAGATCTCTTTGCCAAGGTAGTATATGGGGTCATGGCTATAGTTATTGCGTACTGGATCGGAACCTTCTGGGCTGATGCATTCCTGTGCGATCCACCGAGGAAAGCTGTAAGTGAGAACCTTCCTAGGCCTCATATTCTAACATGTCAGGGCTGACCTCAATCTGGTAGTGGGTTGTAGCTATACCCGGCACATGTGGGAATGCCAATATGGTCAGTATAAGTCTTGTCCTCCTACACATCCTGCCTGTCGTTGTCTGGAGTGTTCCAAATTGTGTTGCTTTGGAATTCAGACCGGGCTACTAACGCACAGCAGATGTACACGGCCATGGCTTCAGCAGATCTGATCATAGATATCATCGTGATTCTACTCCCGATGCCTATTCTATGGACATTGCAGCTCAGGACCTCCAAAAAGATTTTGCTAACAGCCATTTTTGGACTGGGGTTCATGTATGGAAATTTCCGCACCCGTTACAAGTATGCTGTAAACTGACCGCGACAAGTATCATCGGCATCACATGTGTTCGAATCAAGTACATGCTCGAGCTTGACCCCACCGACATCACATATACCTTCGCGCCATTAGCACTCATTGCGGCCATCGTGCCTCTACTTGGAATCATCAACGCGTCTTTGCCGACGATGCGACCCGCACTCGAAAGAATATTCGGACCCAAGTGGAGGTTTGGGAGCAGTGGTAGCAGCAGCGGACGTCGACGCTGGTACAAATACAATTCGCGAGAACCTCGCCATCTGTCTGGGACAGAGGAAAACAACAATCAGAGAAGAGACTCAGAAACGGAACTTGTCACTATTGGAGGTAAACTTACTTTGCTCACAACCCCGTCAAACTATTGCGAGTGATTTGATACTGACGACTGGTACCATGCAGGCACAGTCTATGACCCGAGAGCCCAAGCACGAGCAGGCCGGATACAGGTTACAAGAGATTGGGATGTGAGTTCGGCTCACTCCAGTCGGGAGGGGGACAAAGCGGCGAACGTCGGCGCTTAGATGACTGTCACACCTGGCAGTTGGGCACTGCGAGCGGATATGCTTCACTTGGATATTCGTCGGATGGATCCACGATAGTCGCTTGAATACCAATCACAGCCCACAAACAGAGCCCTGTGATCGACATTGGGAAGCCGTGTGCTTGAAATATAACTGAGACCATCTTATCGTTAATACAAGAAAATCAAGATTGCACAGCCTCCGAACTTTGCTCTAGTCAGGTACAGTGAGTGCATGGATGCGTGAAGGACGACGATGACTGTTTGCCTCCTAGGTCGGAGCTTTTGGAGCGAGTTTCGTCTCAGCTGCTGCGAGCTGCTGCAAGCCGGCTCGGACGTGGACTCACTAGTCATTAACCCAGAATCTACATGCTATCTCTACTTGATCGACCTGCTCAAACTGTCACAAATTCCGCCCTGCGGAGACGTCTGCTGATCGACCCCCGATGGTGCAGCAAATTGCGCATTCGGGCAGTTCAGCATGTCCACTCCGGATGTGACCTTCACATTGTTCTCAGGTCCAAGATCTCAGTTCCCATGCCCCAGTGAGCTATCAATCTGGTATTGTGGAATCGTAAACGACGGCTATACCTTGTGGCCCCGTTCCGGACGCGTGGCGAGGAGGGCATCGCGATGAGCTACCTGGGCATTTTACCCCTCAGCCCAAGATGTGACCAATCTTTTCTTTTCTTCTCTTGTGAACTGCCTTAAAAGTGGGCGGCAATGAGCTGCAGATGCATGGATTATAATCCTAATGATACTTCATCACATCCGATCCCGTTTGTACCGAGAATGAGGTGATGATCTCGGATAATCACACTACGGTGCGTTGTTGGAGATAAGACGTCTGCCTACCTTAATTATGGAACACTGTATATCACCTTGTACACGTGAGAATGCCCCCACCATAGAGGCCAGGGATACACGATCACTCTGCTTTGTCTTCACCTCTAGTCTTCTTTTACACTCACCAGCGCCATTCGCCAAATCTTCGCATTCTCGCGAGCACGAATTGGAATGGACCAACCCGACAGAAACGCTGAAGGCATTGCCGTTGTTGGCATGGCCTGCAGGTTCCCAGGTGCGGACTCACTCGAGGAATTCTGGAACCTTCTCGACGCAGGACGGTCCATGGCGGTGGACTTGGGGGATGCCACAGGGCGTTTCCCTTGCCATGACCATCCTCGCAGCAATGACAAGTCCGTCTTCGCCGGAAATATCTTGAAGGATGTGTCCAGCTTTGATAATCGATTTTTCCGCAAGTCAGGTCGCGAGGCGGCTTCAATGGACCCTCAACAACGGATCCTGCTTGAAGTTGCGTACCAGGCGCTAGAATCATCGGGATATTTCACACCGAGCTCAACTCCGAGGGAGTCAAATGTTGGTTGCTTTGTCGGCACTAGCTCCTGTGATTATGTCGATAATGTGGCCAGTCACCCTCCCAACGCCTTCTCTGCCACGGGGACGCTGCGAGCTTTTCTCAGCGGCAATATCAGCCATTTCTTTGGCTTTACTGGTCCCTCGATTACATTTGATACAGCTTGCTCTTCTTCAGCAGTCGCTACTGATGCCGCTTCCAAGGCACTTCTATCTGGCGACTGTATCAGTGCTCTAGCTGGTGGTGTAAACATCTTCTCGAGTCCACATCTCTATCAGAACCTGGCTGCCGCCTCATTTCTCAGTCCGGATGGGGCGACCAAATCTTTTGATGCGAGTGCCAATGGATACTGCCGCGGTGCGTTCGATTCCATTGCTTCCATCAGACAATGATTTCAAAGATTTGAATTTGCCACAATCCTGGTCTGAACACGTTCCCTGCCCCGGCAATCATTTAGAATTTGAACCACGGGGTTTTTATTTTCTTCCAGGAGTCATCCTGCTGATAATAATTCAGGAGAGGGTGCCGGACTAGTGGTCTTGAAATTGCATTCGCAGGCAGCCGCCGATGGCGATGCGATCCTTGGTACAATACTTGCAACATCCATTAGACAGAGCAGCAACAAAGTCACAATCACGGTGCCATATAGCCCGTCACAGATCGAATTATACCATGGGATTTTGAGGAAAGCAGGAGTTTCTGCGGAAGACGTCACATATCTCGAGGCTCACGGTACTGGAACACCTATTGGCGATCCTCAAGAATTCGCGGGCATCAAAGAAATCTTCGGCACTGGGGACCGGCAGTCACCTCTCTTCTTTGCGTCGCTAAAGGGAAACATTGGGCACACCGAAGGAGCATCCGGGGTTGCTGGGCTGATCAAGGTCATTCTCATGATGCAAAAGCATGCTATCCCTCGACAGGCAAACTACAGAATTACTAATCCGAAGATCAACTTGATTGCAGGACGGATTCAGATTCCTACGCAGACCGAGACCTGGCACGCGACTCGTCCCACGGCCTGCATTAGCAACTATGGTGCCGCCGGTAGCATTGCAGCCATGGTGGTCAGAGGGCCCGATCTTTCAAAATCAGAGGACCAATTCCCAAAGAGGAAACTACTGTCAAAATGCCCAGTCGTGGTAACTGCCAATAGCCCCAAGAGTCTCAACGAGAACTGCGCCAAGTTGCGACAATCGTTGCCAATGACAATGTCATCCACAGAAGGTCTCTCTCTGGCAGACATCGCCTTCAACATTTGCGGCAGACAAAATAGATCCCTGTCCCACATCTTCGCGACGACCGTTTCAAGTACCACGGAATTGGACCAGAAGCTCCATGTTGCAGAATCGTATCCAGCCGCTCTTCCTGATCAGACCAATAATATCAGCTCCAGACCAAATCCAGTGGTTTTGGTCTTTGGCGGCCAGTCGAGTCGACACCTAGCACTCAGTCGCAACGCCTACCATTCATCAGCTCTTTTGCAAAAATATCTAGACGAGTGCAACAATGCTCTTGTACAATTTGGATACGAGAGGGGTTTGTACCCGGGCCTGTTCGACTCTACGCCAACAGATGATGTTGTGTCGCTCCAGACAAAGCAATTCGCTTTGCAGTACGCCTGTGCGCGGGCATGGATTGACTGTGGCCTGGATGTGCAATGTGTGATAGGCCACTCATTCGGCCAGCTTGTCGCATTGACAGTAGCGGGTGTGCTTTCGCTCGTCGACGGGCTGAGATTCGTCTACGGTCGGGCTGTCCTTATCCGGGATAGCTGGGGTCCGGAGACAGGGTCAATGATTGCTTTGAATGCTGAAATGAGATCCATCACGAGACTACTGTCATCGGTGAAAAGGGCAGACCCATTGTCACGTCTTGAGGTGGCGTGTTACAACGGTCCCAGTAGCCATGTCTTGGTCGGGTCAGTGTCTGAAGTCAACACATTGGTTGATGTGATCAAGAGCACCGCATCAATCAATTACAAGGTCCTCGATATGACACATGGATTCCACTCACGATTCTGCGACTCGGTTCGGGTTGACTTGGAAAAGCTGGCCTCCAGTCTCACATTCAACCCACCAAAGATCCGTCTCGAAACTTGCTCCAGATTTGAGAGCTGGAGTGAGATCACGGCCAAACACATCACGAACCATACCAGGGATCCAGTCTATTTCGAAGAGGCCGTCAAGCGTGTTGAGGCGCTTTACGGAATGTGCACTTGGCTAGAAGCCGGTTCGGATTCTTCCGTAATCTCTATGGTCCGCAGAGTGCTCACCGACAGCCATCACAAAGGACACTTCTACTACCCTGTGGATCTTAGTCAAGACGACGCGATGGATATATTGGCAGATACGACGGCGAGCTTATGGAAGCACGGTCACAGTGTCCAGTTTTGGCCCTTTCACCGGGCTCAGCGACATAGCTACAATCATATCAACTTGCCACCATATCAGTTTGAGAAGAGGGATCACTGGCTCGAATTCAACCTTACATCTCAACAGAAAGTACCGGAAAGCTCATCGGTTGATCGGGTGCCTTGCAACAAGCCTGATCCAGTGCTGATAGCTTTCTCTGGGTTTGAGGATGCACACAAACATCATGCCGTCTTCACCATCGATACACGATGTGGCGAGTGGAAGACACTGGTCCTGGGCCATGCAGTCCTAGAGCAGCCAGTCTGTCCTGCGTCGTTGTATATTGAACTCGCTCAACGCGCAGCCAAGTCTCTCGCTGAGGATAGAGAGATTCCAACAGTCACCTTTTCTCGATTCAGTAGGCTTGAGATCGTCTTACCATTGGGGCTGAATCACAACGAGGACGTCCTGCTCAAGGTGTCACAATCTGACCAGGCAGGCCTTAGGTGGCATTTCGAGTTTCATGCTGGCAAAAGAAATTTCAAAAGCACCCAGCGGACAACGAAACATGCGTATGGTGAGATTGAGATCATTTTATCGCATGACAACGTTGTCGACAGCGAATTACAACGACTCCGCAGGATTCTGCAGCACAGCCGATTCGCGAGTCTCATATCGCATGAGAACAGTGAAGCGGTTCAGGGGAACACAGTGTACAACATGTTCTCTAGAGTTGTGACATACCATGATTTCTACCGTGGGATCCGCAAAGTATCTGCCCTTGAAGATACCATTGCTGCGCAAGTTGTCTTGAAAGACCAACAGCCAGCTTTGCTACATGGCCTCCTGACCAATCCTGTGGCGCTCGACAACTTCCTGCAGGTACCTGGACTCTATCTTAACTGTATGGCGTCCTGCCCGCCTCAAGAAGCCTTCGTTTGCGTTCAAGTCCAGAGCCTGCAGTTATCCTCAGACTTCCTTCTCAGCAGCAGTTGGGATGTTTTTGCCACTTCCGCACCCACGGACAGCGACCACCAGCACACTTGTGACATTTTTGCCACAGATAACAATACTGGTAATCTTATTTTTGTGGCATTGGGGGCGAAATATGAGAGAATTCCAATGGCCTTGTTTGCAAGGAGACTCTCACCAGGAGAGCAACCTAATTTGACCCCGAAGACGGATTGTTTGTCATTGGCGTTGCGAATTGATGACGAAAGATTCGCTTCCCTTGATCCGACCCATTTACGCAACGGGAAAGAACAGACTGGAGGTGAGAGGATTGTGCCGAAGTCGTCAATGGAGCCTCGTGAAGTGCACACCAGATCCACCAAAGCTTTCACACCGTCCGAGTCCACCTCCATATCCTCAAAGACGACGAGTAATGCGTGTCAGCAAAGAGAACAAGTGGAAAGAAAGCTGTTGAGTCTGCTCAGCGAGATGATCGATGTAGCTCCTGAGGGACTTGTCAGGCAATCCAGCCTGGACGAGCTCGGTATCGACTCTCTGCTGATGATGGAGGTCGCGTCTGAGATTGAATCGACTTTCGGCATATCAATACCTCAAGAAGTTCTACAGAGCCTCCTGAATGTCGACTCTGTAGTAGATTGTCTCTACAGGCGCGGCAGTGCGAACTCGTTTTGCAGGCCTACTGATGAGTTTGTACTTTCATCTCACCTGAAGGACACTAAGGTCACAGCAACAACTACGTCAAGCCCCATAAGTCAGCCTCTTTCACCTGGAACTCCCACAGAATTCTCAGGAAGAACGTCAACACCCCTTGGAGACGTGGCTTTACAACTAGCCAGAATCTTGGGCACTCACCTTGAGTGCTCAGCGACGGAATTCCACGCCTCCACGGATCTTGCAGACAGGGGCTTAGACTCGCTCCTTTGGATGGAGGTCATCAGTGATATTGAGAAAAGTTTTGACGTCACCATTGATCTGTCCCTCACCGCGGGAAGCAAATATGGCGATCTCTGTGACAAGCTCATGCGAGCAATTGGTCGTAACTATTCCAGCCAAAAGACATCCCCACCGTTCTGTTCGTTATCGCGCTCAGACGAGATCGACACAGACTCTAGCAAGAGCCACTCTAAGTCAGTGACTTCTGCAAATTTGGACAGCAGCTCGGCCAATCCGGAGAATACATCGCCTTTTATCAACGCCCCGGACGACTTTGAAAGCATCAAGCCCGAATTCGACAAGCTAGCAGACAAGTACCATTTCAAGCACTTCTTCGATGAAGTGTATGAGAAGAATGCTAGCCTTGTCCTGGCATACACCGTAGAGGCATTTGCGGAGCTTGGTGTCCGTCTAGATACACTCACGCCTGGCGAAACCATTCCGCTATTGGATGTCTTGCCTAGGCATCACCATCTTCGTGAGGTACTCTATGAGATCCTCAGAGACGGTGGACTGGCAGACTGTGACGGGAAGTGCTACGTCCGTTCAGAGACACCGATGCAGCCGACACACTCAAATGCCCTCTTCAATCAAATAGTCAGCGACTTTACCCACCACGCAAAAGAGCACACATTGCTCGATATCTGCGGATCCAACCTTGCAAAGCTTCTCACCGGTGCACTTGACCCTCTCAAGCTCATATTCGGGACAAAGGTCAACCGCGATATCCTCGAAGAGGTCTACAGTACTAGCCCAATGTACGTGATCATGTCACAATTGCTAACGATCTTCCTTGAGAAGGCCTTGGGCAATACGCGACCCGTTGGAGATGGAGTATTCCGAATAATTGAATTGGGCGCGGGTACGGGCTCAACAACCCGGTGGGTTGTGGACCGGCTGGTCCAGCAAGGCGTGCGGATCGAATATACTTTCACAGACATCTCGTCCTCTCTGGTATCAGCAGCGAAGCGCAAATTCCAGAAGTACGACTGCATGAAGTATTCCACGCTCAACATTGAGCTGGAACCACCAACGCAGTATCATGGACAATTCGACGTGGTGCTTTCGACGAACTGCATCCACGCCACCAGAAACCTGCCAATTTCCCTCAAGAACATCAACAAGCTACTCCGTCCTCACGGGTTCGTCACCCTCGTTGAGTTTACGTCTCGCATGTTCTGGTTTGACCTGGTCTTTGGGCTACTGGAGGGCTGGTGGCGGTTTGACGATGGGCGTGACTACGTGCTCGCTCGACCTGAATTTTGGGACAAGTGCTTGCGAGAGAGCGGCTTCCAGCATGTGTCTTGGACAGGCGGGTCGACTCGCGAATCTGAGGTGGTCCGACTGATCACTGGTTTCAAGCAGCCGGTGAAGGATCCGAGGCTTTACCAGAGCATCTCGCAGGCCAACTCTTGGCCGTAGACGAGGCTCTGTCCACGGGAGCAATCAGATCGCCCCTCAAGATGCTCTTGAGAGACTACGTAGCAGCTACAGCACTAAATACAAGCAGTCTAGAAGAACAAAGTCAGATCTGCCAAGGCGACTTCTCCAAACTCATGTGCTGAGGCATCTAGGCGTTTGTCCACAGGGCGGCTCATAAACGTTGCGAATTCGAGTGCCTAGGGGTATGGATGCAGGCCATGATCTCTGAAGCATATCATTGCTCGATCATCGCATCCAGATTGTCGAACACCAAATCCACCAAGTCTGCTCAGATGCGAGATTCAAGTGATTGGGATCGTCAGTGCAAAACCTGCTTACCTAACTGTCACAAGCTGAGGATACGTGGAGAGAGCTCCTGGTGTTCCGTTCTGGGACTAGCGCCGTTTTGTCGTAGGGACTCAGGTACCTGGCCAGCTGGGCAACTAACTGCACAAGGTTGGAAGGTAGGGGTCGAGCTGGTCTGGTCTGGCTGGATGGCTCGTGCGCCTAGTCCGCCAGTGAGCTGCGTCAGGCAGTTTCCAGTCCTGTCCGAACAGGTCGCCAAATTGATGAATTGGCGAAACTCGATCCAGCCTGCCACTTTACCTGCCAACCTCACCTTACCCATCGCCCTTACCCTCACTCTCACCCTGCACGAGACCACGACAACCGCCTTCTGATTGCCATCAAAGGCGAGGCCATATCAGGATCCAGAGCCCTCCAACTTTGTTCCTTTTCCTTCGTGGGCTGGCTGTCCATTAATACCTTGATTCCACCCCTTTCTTTCTGCCCCTACTGGCAGCAAGCTGGCCACGAAACAAACAACCGACACTTGACGCCTACCCTCCTTACCTCTCCTCGCCCCTATCTCTACCTATTGCGTCTGCCATCTACCAGTTCCTCCAATACCGCCCTTCCATCCAGCTCCTTCTGATCGCAGCTTTGAGTCTCTTCCCGACCTGAACTTGCTGTGCGCAAGTCGGCGCAAGTCATCACCATGGCACCGCTGCCGATCAAATTCACAGAGCTGCTACAGCTCACCAGCATAGGCGTGGATCAGGCTGCAATCGGTTTCAACTCATGCGTACGTTCTTGACAGCTTGTGCCCTGCTTCTGCCCATCCAAAGCCATCTTAACCCCCAGCGCAAGCCGACCCAGCCAGCTTGGCATCGCGGAAGCAGCAGCTAACACTGACCCCACCACCTTCTAGACACTCGAATCCGACCACTACATCTGCATCCGAGAGAAGAAGAACGAGGCCGCATCTCCCGAAGTTGTCATCGTCGACCTCAAGAACGGCAACAATGTGACGAGACGACCAATCAAGGCCGATAGCGCCATCATGCACTGGCACCTCAACATCATCGCACTCAAGGCCCAATCGCGGACAGTCCAGATCTTCGACCTGGATAACAAGAAGAAGCTGAAGTCGGCTACCATGAACGAGGACGTTGTCTTCTGGAAGTGGATCACCGACAGCTCTCTTGGTCTGGTCACAGACTCCGCCATCTACCACTGGGATGTGTTTGATGAGAACCAGCACATGCCAGAGAAGATCACGGACCGACATGCCAACTTGACTGTGAGCAACAGCCCGCATGCCGCTGTACCCGGCCTGTGCTAACAAACTCAACAGGGCTGCCAAATTATCAACTATCGCGTTAATGGTGACGGCAAGTGGATGGTGGTTGTTGGTATCAAGCAAGATCAAGGTCGCGTTGTTGGCCAGATGCAGCTCTACTCCCGGGACCGTGGCATCAGCCAGGCAATCGAAGGTCACGCCGCCGGCTTCGGGACGATTCGATTGGACGGCGCCCCTGCGGATACAAAGCTGTTCACCTTCTCCGTGCGGACGGCCGCCGGCGCAAAGCTGCACATCGTCGAGGTCGACCACGCCGAGACCAACCCAGTCTTCCCCAAGAAGGCCGTGGATGTCTTCTTCCCTCCCGAGGCAGTCAACGACTTCCCTGTCGCCATGCAGGTCTCCCAGAAATATGGCGTCATCTACCTCGTCACAAAGTATGGCTTCATCCACCTCTACGACCTTGAAACCGGTTCCTGCATCTTCATGAACCGCATTTCCAGCGAAACTATCTTCACATCATGCGGAGACGGCGAGTCATCTGGCATCGTGGGTATCAACCGCAAGGGCCAGGTCTTGTTCGTATCTGTCGACGATACCAACGTCGTTCAGTACCTGCTGCAGAACCCTGCCAACACCGAGATGGCAATCAAGATGGCCTCCCGAGCTGGTCTGCCCGGCGCTGATGATCTCTATGGACGGCAGTTCGAACAGCTTTTCAACTCGGGTGACTACATGGCCGCTGCTAAGATCGCTGCGAGCTCACCTCGAGGCTTCTTGCGGACACCTGCCACGATCGAGAAGTTCAAGCGCCTCCAACAGCAACCCGGGCAAATGTCGTTCATTCTGCAATACTTCGGCATGTTGTTGGACAAGGGCACTTTGAACCAACATGAGACGATTGAGCTTGCGCAGCCCGTGCTTGCCCAGAACAGGAAGCAGCTGCTCGAAAAGTGGCTCAAAGAGAACAAGCTGGACTGCTCCGAGCAGCTGGGTGATCTCGTGAGGCCACATGACCTTAGCATGGCCCTCACGATTTACCTGAAAGCCAACGTCCCCCATAAGGTCGTTGCTGGGCTTGCCGAGACCGGTCAGTTCGACAAGATCTTGCCATACGTCCAGCAGACCGGGTACACGCCGGACTGGGTCAGCTTGCTGCAGCATATTGTGCGCAGCAACCCTGAGAAGGGAGCCGAATTTGCGACTTCTCTCGTCAATCAGCCTCAAGGGTCACTGGTTGATATCGAGCGCGTCGTAGATGTGTTCCAAGCCCAGGGTATGGTCCAACAGGCCACTGCTTTCTTACTCGATGCTCTCAAGGACAACAACCCTGAGCAAGGCCACCTTCAGACTCGGCTTTTGGAGATGAACCTCATGCACGCACCTCAGGTCGCAGATGCAATTCTTGGCAACGACATGTTCTCGCACTTTGACAAAACCCGAATCGCGACGCTTTGCGAGCAGGCTGGCTTGATGCAGAAGGCTCTGGAGCTCTACGAGGACCCTGCAGCCGTCAAGCGAGTCGTCGTCAGCATCGCAGGCACACAAGGTTTCAACCCTGACTGGCTTGTCAATTTCTTCGGCAAGTTGTCAGTCGAGCAGTCTCTTGACTGTCTTGACGCCATGATGAAGAGCAACATCCGCCAGAACTTGCAATCAGTCATCCAGATAGCCACAAAATACTCGGATCTTCTTGGTGCCGAACGCCTTATCGACCTCTTCGAGAAGTACAAGACCGCCGAAGGTCTGTTCTACTACTTGGGCAGCATTGTCAACCTCTCGGAGAACCCAGATGTCCACTTCAAGTACATTGAGGCAGCAACAAAGATGGGCCAATTTAATGAAGTTGAGCGCATCTGCCGGGACAGCAACTACTACAACCCTGAGAAGGTCAAAAACTTCTTGAAGGAGGCGAAGCTTGCAGAGCAGCTGCCATTGATCATTGTGTGCGACCGACACAACTTTGTTCACGACCTCATCCTCTATCTGTACCAAAACCAGCAGTTTCAGTCTATCGAGACATACGTGCAGCGTGTGAACCCCGGAAGGGCTCCCGCGGTTATTGGTGGACTCTTGGACGTTGACTGCGACGAGAACATCATCAAGAACCTCCTGTCGACTATCAACGCAGCTTCGGTGCCTATCGATGACCTCGTGTCTGAGGTCGAGTCTCGGAACCGCCTCAAGCTGCTCCTGCCATTCCTGGAAGCCACTCTGGCGTCAGGCAACCAGCAGCAGGCGGTTTACAATGCTCTTGCCAAGATCTACATCGACTCGAACAACAACCCTGAGAAGTTCCTCAAGGAGAATGATCAATATGACACTCTCGTCGTCGGAAAGTACTGCGAGAAGCGAGACCCCAACCTTGCGTACATTGCCTACAGCAAGGGCCAGAACGACCTCGAGCTCGTCAACATTACGAACGAGAACTCGATGTACCGTGCGCAAGCCCGGTACTTGCTCGACCGTGCCGATAAGGAGTTGTGGTCATTCGTCCTTAGCGAGAACAACCTTCACCGACGATCGGTCGTCGACCAAGTGATCTCGACTGCAGTACCCGAGTCTACTGACCCTGCCAAGGTTTCTGAGGCTGTGGCTTGCTTCCTGGCTGCCGACCTTCCCGGCGAGCTCATTGAGCTCCTGGAGAAGATCGTCCTCGAGCCATCGCCTTTCAGCGACAACCAGAACCTGCAAAACCTGCTCATGTTCACGGCTGCGAAAGCCGACAAGGCTCGTGTCATGGACTACATTCAGCGGCTGGATGGCTTTGACGCCGAGGAGATCTCCGGCGTCTGTATCAACGTAGGCTTGTACGAAGAGGCATTCGAAATTGCCAAGAAGATCGGAGACAAGGTCGGCGCAGTAACCGTCCTTGTTGAGCACGTTGTCAGCATTGACCGTGCTCAAGCATACGCGGATGACGTTGACCTGCCCGATGTTTGGAGCAAGGTTGCAAAGGCACAGCTTGATGGACTACGTGTTAGCGACGCCATCGAATCCTACATCAAGGCTGAGGATCCCAAGAACTACTCCGAGGTCATCGAGATTGCTGTCCACGCGGGCAAGAACGAGGAGCTTGTCAAGTACCTTCGTATGGCTCGCAAGACCCTTCGCGAGCCGGAGATCGACACTGCCCTCGCCTTCTGCTTTGCTCGACTGGATCAGATCGGCGAGCTGGAGGACTTTTTGCGTGGCACTAACGTTGCCAACATCGAGGAGTCAGGTGACAAGGCTTACGAGGAAGGTCTCTACCAAGCTGCGAAGATTTTCTTCACCAGCATTTCCAACTGGGCCAAGCTGGCTACCACGCTTGTCCACCTCGAAGACTACCAGGCTGCCGTCGAGTGCGCTCGCAAGGCCAACAACATTCGGGTGTGGAAGCAAGTTCACGGCGCGTGCGTCGACAAGAAGGAGTTCCGCCTGGCCAAGATCTGCGGTCTCAACCTGATTGTCGATGCTGAAGAGCTGCAGACCCTCGTCAAGCAGTATGAGCGCAACGGTTACTTTGACGAGCTCATCGATCTGTTGGAGCAGGGTCTTGGTTTGGAGCGTGCTCACATGGGCATGTTCACGGAGCTGGGCATTGCTTTGTCGAAGTACCATCCTGAGCGACTCATGGAGCACCTGAAGCTGTTCTGGAGCCGCATGAACATGCCCAAGATGATCCGCGCCTGTGAGGAGGCCAACCTGTGGCCTGAGCTTGTCTTCTGTTACTACCACTACGACGAGTATGACAATGCTGCGCTCGCCGTTATGGAGCGCCCAGAAAACTCATGGGAGCACCAGCAGTTCAAGGAGATGGCTGTCAAGGTGGCCAACCTCGAGATCTACTACAAGGCGATCAACTTCTACCTGGAACAGCACCCTTCGCTCCTCACCGACCTTTTGCAGGCTCTCACACCTCGAATCGACGTCAACCGTGTCGTCCGCTTGTTCCAGAAGTCTGATAACTTGCCTTTGATCAAGCCTTTCCTGCTGAATGTGCAGACCCAGAACAAGCGTACCGTCAACGACGCTATCAACGATCTTCTCATCGAGGAAGAGGACTACAAAACACTACGTGACTCAGTGGAGAACTACGACAACTACGACGCCGTCGAATTGGCGTCGCGGCTCGAGAAGCACGACCTTGTCTTCTTCCGGCAAATTGCTGCCAACATCTACCGCAAGAACAAGCGGTGGGAGAAGTCGATCGCCCTCTCCAAGCAGGACAAGCTCTGGAAAGATGCTATTGAGACATCTGCGATTTCCGGCAAGACTGACGTTGTTGAGGACCTCATTCGATACGTAAGTCCAACGCCGCCTATGATATTTTTGAGCACCTGTGCTGACCTCTCTCAGTTCGTCGACGTTGGCAACCGTGAGTGCTACGTCGGCATGCTGTACGCCTGCTATGATCTCCTCCGCCCCGATCTCATCCTGGAGCTGTCTTGGCGTAACGGCCTGAACGACTTCACCATGCCTTACATGATCAACATGCTGGCTCAGCAGACCAAGGAGCTTGCACTCCTGAAGTCTGATAACGAGGCTCGGAAGGCCAAGGAGAAGGAGCAGGAGAAGGTCGAGGACAACACACCCATTCTCGGCAACCGTCTCATGATCACTGCCGGACCTGGGGGCAACGCTGGTGGTGCTCCTGCTTACGCCCCTAACGGCTTTGCCCCTCAGCCAACCGGTTTTGGTTTTTAGATGCAGCCTCCGGTTACCAAAAGCCTCCAGCATAAATACTCGTCTCCTTTAGTGGCAGCTGTTAGGGCACCGGAGTTTCTGCCTGCGACGGCTCGGAAGGCCTTTTGGAAGACCACTAGCTTGACGAAGCCACTGGATGCGTCTGCAGCTTCTTTCAAGCCCAAGGCAACCACACTTATTCGTCCCCCGAAGACGACTCCAAGTCCTAGCCCGGAGAGAAACACACTCCGTGCTGAAGCAACTGTCTTCGTGCCCAAAATTCCATCTGTCATGGACTCGCCTTAGCGTGTCTAGAGGGCCATGTTCTGGGAGGCGGCGAATGGAGTGCGGATATTTTCCCTTCTTTGTTTGGCATGCATGTGGGGTGAAATAGAAGACACAGGCATTGGAACTGATCTTCCACCATCCTTTCCACGAGTCGGCGGTTCGGTTGATAAGGTTAGTCGGGGCGGCCACCATGTTCGGACGATGAGAGACGATCATAGCACACGGCCAAATTGCAACGGCTCTGAAGTGAAGATAAGATTACTGTATGATGTAAATTACGCATGTCAATGTTTTTGTCATCTTATTCCATTTTCGTGTCGCCTGGCAGACTTTTGATGCAGAGTGCCGTGTCCAATGTTGAATGCGTGCCGCAGTTCTTGTGACATGGACCGGTCAAGAAGGCTTGTTCACACAGTAATGAGCAAGTGTAATGAGCTACCTAGATGCAAGTGGGGGTTTCTTTGTCCTTTCTCAAGACTCTCCAAGCACCGAGCCCGAACTCTTCGCCAGAATATCTTGGGCTCAACGAGGATAATTGCATCCTTATCTTTCCTTCACCCTCTTCCCTTTCCTCCCCTGTCTTAAGACTGGGCCGAGGACTCGCTGTAGAGCGAGGAGAGCGTGCGTTCAATAAAATTGAAACATATCAGCTGAATATGAACTAGCGAGATGGGAGTCGTGAGAAGAGTCGCTTGCAGTGGCTCATGAATGAACAAGGCTGCGTGACTCGGAACAGTAGATCAGAATGATCCATTACAGCCACGGTGTGTTCGAGCGATCAGTCAGAATCCGCTCCAAAAGCTTCCTCATTTGACCTTTCCCACATAGAGATGAGAGTCCGACAGATAGCTGTAGGTCCGCTGCTTGGTTGATGACACCCATGGAGAGCAATGGGTTGATCAACTAGGTAAACGGATCTCTGCTCGCTCTTCTCTTGCATTGTATCCTAGCCCCCATGGAGATGTTGATGAGGCAGGTTATTAGATTGCAAGAGAGTTATGGCGCAGATGATCATGGGATGTAGGAAATATACTGGATCAGAACATGGCTTCGGTCTGATATGTGTAGTGTGTGTGTGAATTGCTTTCATTCGCTCTACCATTTACTTGCCCAGCACCCTCTCTATCGTCGACCTCGGCATGCAATACACGGGGTCGACAGGCTCCGTGCCCGGGAAGCCCAGCAGGCTCAGGCCGGTCATGCCGAAGCAGGTGTGCCAGACGTCGACCATGTCGCCGGGCCTGTCTGCGATGCCGCCGCCCTCGGGGTCCTGGCAGCGCAGGATGAAGCGGACCAGGGCGGTGCGGTCGATCCAGTGGGCGCGGCCGATGATCTGCAGGCTGCTGAGGACCCACCAGCTGTAGCAGACGTCCTCGTCCTTCTCCGGGCGGCCGTTGAGCCCGCCCCCCGGGACCTGGCGCTCGGCGAGCCAGCGGCCGAGGCGATCTGCGTCGACGAGGCTTTTGTCGTCGAGCCTGCCCGCGATGGCCAGCGCCGCGACGCACGTGAAGATCTGGCCCGAGTGCGACTCGGCGCCCGGGCTGACGCCGTAGCCGCCGTCGAAGTTGGCGCAGGCGGCGATGTGCGCCACGGCCCTGTCGACGTCGACGAGGTGCAGCAGCCCCAGCAGGGAGAGGGCGTTGAAGGCGCCGTAGAGGAAGCGGGTGTCCTCCTCGCCCCACTCGTCGCCGGCGAAGGTGCCTGTCTCACGGTTCTGCAGGCCTGCTATGACTGTGAGAATGTGTCAGCGAGCGGTAATCTAAGGATGGGTTGGTGCTGTGACACGCACACTCGCCCACCTTGGCCTTGCCCTTCCCCCTCGCCTCGAGCTCGTCGAAGGCGTCCACCATGGCGAGGATCTGCACGGCGCTGACTGTGTAGAGCATGTGTGCGTCGTGGCCCGGGGCGGCACCAAAGCCGCCGCTATCATGCTGGCACGAGAGCACAAAGTCTATGGTGCCGGCGCGCGGGAGGGCGTCCGGGCGGCCCAGCAGGTGTAGGGCGACGAGGCCCCAGTAGACGCCGTTGAGGCGGAGGTGCTCGGTCAGCCAGTAGTCATACTCGTCCTTGCGCGTGTCGAGGGACTGGATGTATTTCACATGGTTGGCGGTGGCGAGCTGCAGCTCGTCCGGGAGCGAGTCCAGCTTTGTGGACATGATGGTGCTGTTGTGAGATGGGGGGTTTGACGAACTGACTGACTGGGATGTGGTCGCCAGGGGTGGTTGCTCGCGTGTATGCCTTGTCACGGCGCATGTCGTTGCAAGTCGGAGAGATTTTAGGTAAGCTCACCTGCCGCTGCGGGCTGCCCCACACCTACCTATAGGTACACCTTTGGGATCACGGCCAACGAACCCAACATCGGTCCCAGAAGATTGGATTCTGTCGACCCTTGATCATCTGAGCCCTCACAAGGCCAGAGGCACGGGCTGTCGGGATGTTCGGGCTGTTCAGGGCTGAGATGAAAAGGATCTCATCGACGATCAAATAGATTGTGACATTTGCCAGGTAGCTAGCTACCTACGGTCTAACCGGCTGGGCAA
This sequence comes from Diaporthe citrichinensis, assembly GCA_014872995.1. Taxonomy (NCBI): domain Eukaryota; kingdom Fungi; phylum Ascomycota; class Sordariomycetes; order Diaporthales; family Diaporthaceae; genus Diaporthe; species Diaporthe citrichinensis. The sequence continues at coordinate 74,680 of JADAZR010000117.1, read as the reverse complement.
CCTGGGTGACGATGGGCTCCATCAGTTTGCTGGAGCACGCATCACACTCACGGCAGCGCAGTCTCTCGCTCTCCGAGTCCTGTCCCCTCTCGCCCTTCCTAGGCGATGCGGGAGTGGAGTTGCTCGCATGATACTTCCGCCTGTGGGCTGGTCCGCACAAACTGTGGGACACACACACGCTCACACAAGGTTCAACCCCGGCTCCCAGCAGCATCGACACTCCAAGCCAAGCGAGCCATGCATCTGGGTCTGCATCCGCATCTTGCACAACCGCCCTCGAGGCTGACCTGCATTGCATACCGGCAGTGATCAGCATTCCCGCTGTATCAACCCACCACTGGGGGAATCCGGCTCGAATGCTTGGATCTGGCAATACTTCCCCCCCTCAGTATAAAGCCCACGGGAAACGCGAAGGCGCAGGCAATGTGCGTCGCTGGAAAAGAGGCCGCCGTGTTATGCAGGCATACGTACATGAGGCACATGTAAATTGCTTGTGGAGGCGAGTGCCGTCAGGTACCCAGCAGTTGTCCTTTTGTAAGGGGCAAAAGGACCGGCATTCAGAGACTTCTGGGGGCCAGGCGTTGCAGGGCTTGCACTCAAGTCTACTGCAGTCTGAGTAGTGTCCCCGTGTCACAGTCCCGCATGGTGGGTGAGGCGCGAGCACTGTGAGCCATGCCATGCTGCAGGAGTGATGGCGCACACAGTAGCCCTGCCCGCAAGCACGCAGAGCAGAGCACGCAAAGCAAGCACAAAGAGGAGCCCTGACCGCTCTATTTTTGGCAAGGATGGGTGCCCGATGATACTTGGACTGGTCTGCTAGGGGGAGACTGCCCATGTTTCAAGACTGAAGCGTGCCTGGTCTAGACCTCTTTGGGCATGGTGCGAGCATCATGCTGGCATGATGGCGAGTCCAGCCCATTCTCCTGCCCCTCTCTTTCTCACTCTCGCTCTTCGAGACTCCGCACCTGTTCCCGCTTCCCGCGAGCTGATGATGAGATCGGTCATCGCGGATGTCCCAACTGCATGTGCCGGCCCGTGGAGAGGATGGGTGGGTGGTGTGGAGTACGTAAGGGCGGCCGAGAGGGTTGCGCTTCTCTCCTGTTCATTGGAAGAAGAAGAGGGGAGAGGAGACGAGGCCTGCCGTGACCCAAGTCTTGAATCTCTTTGTCCATTTGAATTGGCTGTCGCTGGCGTCTGTCTCTGCCCGGCCACGTTGTTCGGTAGCACACAGGGTATTTTCTTTGGGTTTTGTTTCGAGCGACGGCCTGACGAGATGACATTCGATGCGAGACATGGGGGGGCAGCACGTCGTTCTGCCAAGACATATAAACGGCAACATCCGAACGATCACTCGCAGTTTACCTTTGGCAGTTGTCGTCCGCCAGGCCGTCTGTCATGTGCCGCGATGTAACATGTAGCTTGAGCCTTTCAAGGGCCCCTGACCCATACACACATAATAATGAGCCAGATATGTCAGATATGTCTCTAGACTGCCGCGATCTAACTCAGAAGGTAAGCGTTTATAGGATGGTATACGGAGCATTCCCACCGAAGTCGACCCCGAGTTCCCACTGCCTCGTCGGCTCGCCTGGAGCCGAAGCAAAATGAAAGTTAGCACCCACACCGCTCGCTTGATAACACGGCTGGCCAGGGCCCGAGACATTTATGACTTGCTGGCGCCGGCAATGTGCCCCATGTGCCAGCATCGTCTAAGGTACAGAACGGTACGTGCCTGGTAGTCTACCCGCTTGTGTTTCCTTCCCTCACGAGCCGCCTGTGCGAGCGTGCCTGACCAGCCGGGCCCCAGATGTGCGAGCTATGTGCAACTACTATCACCTTCTTGACTCGCCAACCATCAATGATGAGGTGCCCTATTATGGCTGAACTCTATATGGTGGGCGATCCATTTCCCGTGGATACTAGTTCTGGGTCGGGCTCGAGTGGCATATTGCATGGCTGCCCAGGTGATACGACTGATCACGAACGCTGCCTTTCAAAACGAAAACACAATCCAGTTCCCAGAATGGCCTTGTTGTGAAATCTGAAGTCCAGTACTGCTGAGAGTGTTCAAACATACCGCATGTGAGTGCCGCCACAAGATCGCCAAAGGCCTCGCTTGAACACTTGTTTGACCGACTCGACTCGAGTCGCGTTGCTGGCCCAGGTCGTGCGCTGACAACGGGGTACAGGCTAACCCCGAGGCTTCTTTTGAGGACATTATTTCCCGTCTGCTAGGCCCCTACATGTACCCTGCGTACCCTGCAGCCCACCACGTTGCATGTACCTGATGGTAGAGCCCACCCCTGGCACGGACGTAAATCGCATCTCTGGGAAATTCCCCGTCTCCAGCTGATCCATCCCACGCTGATGGGATTAATTAAGCAACCGTCAGCGTGCATCTTCTGGGAACATCTGGGAACATTGTTTCAGAACATGTTCCCGTTGGATCGAAAGAAGGAAGGTCGGCAGACCACTTGGGCATCTAGATATCTGCTCTGGGCATTCAGCATTCATATGTACTCGCTGTCCACCCCGTGACGCCCATCGTAAGCCCTGGAACTCGCTCGCTCGCTCAAGTGGTGCTCGTCCCATGTTCCCATAATTGAGATGACAACATCCAAGGGGTTCTTCGAAACTGGTCCAGGCATCATCTTAATTTGACGACCTCACCCGTCCATCTGAGGTTATTTGTAGCAACTCCTCATCTCCTTGCGGCAACATCCTTTAAAAGGGATTCCAAGGGGGAGAAATCTAGTCTACCACAGCCGCCGTCGCCATTTCGGCATCGGAGCCTTCGAGTCGCCGCTCGTCACCCGCCGTCCGTAACCCGTCGCCCGTCATCTGTTACCCCTGAACATCTTCCCTGTGGTACTGAGGCTTGCGAACTTGTGCGGGCGTCCGAACAACCAAGCACCCCTTCCAATTCTCAGCCTCCCCCAGGCCTGGCGCACGTCACCAAGCTCCTCCAAACCGGTCGACTGTTTGTGAGCGAGAGCCTGGACTGATTGGAGTCCTCAAGGTCGGGCCAAGCCTGGACTTCCCCGACACGGATCTGAACCTCGACTTCAGCTTACCTGAGGCTTCGGCTTCGGCTTCAGATTCAGGGCATCTTTCCCACCAGGTTCCGCCCGAGTGCGTCCTTCAATTCTGCTAGACCTACAAACCCAACGCTCTTCAAGCCCAACCTCCCCCCTCCTCGGGTATCCATCACGCCGGGTTGACCACTTGGGCAGGCTGAGCCTCCCTTGGTCGCAAGAAGCGCAAGACGAAAAGGAAAAAAAATTACAAAGAAAACAAAGAAGATCGAACATCCATGAGAGGCATCTCACGGCTGAGGATCTGATCTGATCTGATCTGACCCGATCCAGGCAATTCCCAGGGTCGGCCAAGCAAGAAGGCGCACCTCAAACCTGGGTACCGAGCATCAACCGCTTGATCAGTCTGACTAGTCAATCATTCAGTCAATCAACCAGCCACCCAGGCAATCAATCAATCAATCAACCATATCAATTCGCCGGCCTGTCAGTCTGTCAATCGGCCTGTGATCGACGCTGCTCGGCCCAGCCGCCCGAGCCTCAAACCCAAAACATCAGGGCAGCAGCAGACGGAACATTCTTACTTCTCACACTGTTAGTTACCGCAGACACCCTTGATCGGCACCGCTCGCTGCCTCGTCCCGGCACAGGGGAGTTGTTTCGATTCATGCGCCACCCAGCAGGACCACCCTCTCATTTGCCCCCAACCCACCCCCCAAAGGGTCAAGCTCCTGGTTCCTGGCTCCTGGCTCCTGGCTCGGTCCTGGCTCTTTGCGGCCTGCCAGGTGTGCTGTGCGTGCCAGTGTCTCCAGTCCAGGGACTGACCGACCCCAATTGACAACCAGAGGCTTGCTTTGCTGGGTTGAGACGGCCGATCCTGAAGTGACACTTGATTTCATCCCGACTCTGCGCGGCGAGAGTGGAGCGCTGGTCCCGGCCGCCCATCTGCACACACGAGACAAGCAACAGACGGGTAGACAGGCGGTTCAGGCAGTCAGGCAGGGCAGGCAGCTCAGGCACTCCAGGCCGCCCGTCCGCCGCGGTCAAGGTACAACCTATCCTGCGCATTAACCCCCAGCACAGCACCGTACTCAGCATCAAACACCCACCCGACGGAGCGCCCGAGCATCCGTTTGAGGGTTGTTGCCGGCACCATCGCCAACACACCGGCCGCTATTATTGAACACGGAACAGTACTGTGTGCACAGCACTGACCGCGCAGCAACTGCACACACACACTGCACGCTGCACACGGCACACGGCACGCTGCACCGCACCGCACCGCACCAGGCATCACCTCACACCACCGTCATGGGACGAAAGAAGTCCGTGCCTCCCCAGCCGCTCGTGCTGCAGCAGGCTCAGGCACAGTCCCAGTCCCAGTCCCAGTCTCAGGCTCAGCGACAGCAGCAGGCGTACGGTCAGCAGGATCAGCAGCAGCAGTACCAGCAGCGACAGGAGGAAGGGGAGCAGTATCAGCAGGAGCACACAGGAAGCCGCCGTCTAGGTACCCAGGCTCAGGCTGACAGCAGGTCGTCCAACAAGTCCAAGACCTCGGCCACTGCGACCACCACCGCGACCTCCACGGCCACCACCCTCACCCACCCCCAAACCCAGCAGCGAGATCGTCCTAGTGAAACAGACCAACATCCACCGCGAATCTCTCCTGCAACAACCACCCACTCGTCATCGCCCAGGTCTCCTCGCTCTCCATTTACCTCACGTTTCTCTCCAAAGAATCTCTACTCACTATCCAATTCGAACCCACAAATCCAGCTACAGCCCAATCCTCTACTGCAACACTCGCCCGCCGCTAGCACGCCCCTACATCCCCAGACCACCAGCAAGACCAGCGCTGGCGCCTCCACCCCCAGGAAGCCCCAGCACATCGCCGAGCTACAGCAGCAGCAGCAGCAGCAGCCCCTCCACGACCAGGTCCCCTTCCCGCCCATCACCTCGTCCGTGACCCAGCCTGGCGACAATTCGACCGCAGCCCGCCCCCAGCAGCCCGATCGAAGGCGCCTCAAGTCGAGCCACGGCCAGCGCCCTCGCCACGACGACGACAAGAAGGGTTTCTTCTTCAGCTTTACCAAGTCGGCCAAGTCGTCGTCCGACCGCCCGCCCCTGCCACCACACAGCCAGCCCAACACCACCACCACCACTTCCACTCCTGCCGCACTAGACCCACGGCGCGACGCAGTGATGAGGAGCACCGATCAGCCAACGCCCACCAAACACAGCCCAAAACAATCAACAGGTCAGTCATCCAACCCTCAAGTACAAACAATCCCCGGCGTCGAGCCATCGGGCACGCATGACACAGTTTGTTTTGCAGTGCCACCTCTCGGCTCTCTCCTGATTCAATGCCCTTTCAATGCTGATTCCTTTGTCTCCAATGCAGATGCATCCCATGTAGAATCTGACCCGAGACCCGCCCCCTCTTTACCCTCCAGGTCCGACAGCTCGCTGGCTTCAACCCAAGAAAAGGCCGACAACACCCCCACCACGTCATCAAGAAAAGGCTCCAAGCCAAAGCCATTCACGTTGCTGAGCAGGACGAAGTCACAACGTGACAGGGACGGCCGCAGCCCACGCCATACCCCGAGCCCTCAGGACCTGAAAGAAGCTCCCTACAACCAGGTCCCGCTACCCGAACAACCGGAGCGTGCGCACATTGCTGCGCCCCCCAAGACCGCGACTGCCCCAATCGACCGCTCGTATAGGGAAGCCATGTCATCGTCGTCGCGCAACCAGTCCGCCGACCGCGGCGATCGTGTCCCGTCGCGGGACGCTTCGACGAGCAGGAACTCGAATCGGGAGAGGGATCACAGTCGGTCGCAGCAACATTTCTCGCAAAAGGACGGCCCAGCTTCGTTCTTCAATAACCTCAAGAGAGAAGGCGGCAGGGTAGCAGAGTCAATTGGCAAGGGACTCTTCGGGAAAGGCGGTCGCAGCGGCAGCACCACGGAGAAGGAGCCGCTTGTCGACGACGAGCATTACGTGATCAAGGTTATCAACCTCCCACTCGTCGAGCAGACACGCCTGACCAGGATATCGAAACGGCTCGAGGACTCGAGAGACAAGACGGAGTTCTGGATGCCTGCGTTCCCTTGGAGGGCGATCGACTATCTCAACTACAAGGGCTGCGACGTTGAGGGTCTGTACCGGGTGCCGGGCAGTGGGCCTCAAATAAAGAAATGGCAGAGGCGATTCGATGAGCGTGAGTTCACATGTGGAACCAATGGCTGCAAAAGCGTGGCTTCGGCTGACTGACCTTCCCCGTGCAGGTTATGACGTGGACCTATTCAACCAGGAGGACCTGTATGATATCAACATCATTGGTTCGATGCTGAAAGCATGGCTTCGCGAGCTCCCCGACGAGCTGTTCCCAAAGGAGGCACAAGACCGAATCGCTCGAGAATGCGCCGGCGCAGAGAAGGTGCCTCAGATGCTCATCGACGAGCTGTCGAACCTTTCTCCTTTCAACTACTACCTGCTCTTCGCGATCACCTGCCACCTGAGCCTGCTTCTGGCGCACGCCGACAAGAACAAGATGGACTTCCGCAACCTCTGCATTTGCTTCCAGCCATGCATGAAGATTGACGCCTTTTGCTTCAAATTCCTGGTTTGTGACTGGAGGGATTGCTGGAAAGGGTGCAAGAACGAGACCAAGTTCATCGAGGAAGAGTACAAGTTGTTCGATGCGCCACCGCCTCCAGGCCTAGGCGTTAAGAAACGCCTGGAGCCTCGATCCGAGCTCCGACCTGAACGCCGCCCCTCGCCAACGGTGGAAAGAGAAGACAGGGACCGCAACATCTCTTCTTCGGACAGCAGCAAAAAGTCGCAGCAAGGGGGAGACAGCACGCGGCTGAAGAAGAAGGGCACCTACCAGGAGAATGGAAGTACAACTACCAAGACCACTCATCTCTACACCGACGCCCCAACAAACGGCCAGAGTGCAACACCAAGAGCATCGAATGATATGCGGCCCCTTTCTCCCATCAAACCTCTGTCACCACTCGGGTTCTAGAAACGCCCGCTACGATTATGCTTTCGATAGAGCCGCTTCAAAATTTCTACTCGTCCTCAGGCGCAAGGACGAGGCCTAAGTGCTGGGTGCACGCCCTGACCAGGTGGCTACCCTACATGACGTGAGACGCCAATGACGAATTCCCTTTGTTCGTGGACCGTGAGCTTTTGGCCCGATATACGACGCCAAGCCGGTCGAGGACTGATCGCGCAGGGCGACGGAGAGGCTACATCGGAGCTGCCTTGAGAGGCATGTGTTTATTTTCATGTATGTTGTTCTGTATACCCCCCACAGGCATTTGGATTGGTGGGACCTCCCACCACAGAGCAAAGGTTGAGGTGCATTGCTTTTCTCTACTGTTCTTTTGTTTTATGTTTCTTGACGCGGATAGGCATGCTTTGCTGCCTGCGGCTTTATTCCCCCCACCAAGCGTTGAATATGAATGGAACTCGAGGGGTGCTCGCAGGGTCCACCACGAACGATTTATACCAAGATTGCGACTCGCGACTCTGGGGCCATTTGTTGCGCTCTGCGAACTATCTCCTCATCGCGGCGGACTGGACGGGCAGCAGGACTTGGAGGGAGGGACGAGAATGGGACAGGTTGGAAGGCCACTTCAGCGCTTCTGCCCGTTCTCCTTCTCCTTCTCCTCCAGGGAACGGAGGGCTGAAACCTGCTTGTTTGGGTTAATATGCAAGGGCACGGTCTTCAAAAACCGGAGTTGGAAACGGCACGGAAAGAGGATTTGTATATTAGGGCTGTGAGGATAGTGGCTCGAGACGGTGGCCTGGGCCCCGCTGGAGAAGGAGGCCTGAATGAAAAAGATCCAATTTCGAAGTGCTCTCGAACGAATGCTCTCTGCAGTCCGATTTTTTTTTTCTCTGGACTGGTGTTCATGTTTCCTACGTATGCTATCAACATGCAAATAGGGGCGCAGCTCTGCGCCCTAGATGCTGGGGAGCGTGGTACTAAGTGACGGTACCAAGGAAACGTCATCATTTACTTGGACTTATTTTAGAAGCCGGAGGATGTGCGACCAGGTTGGAACTCGTGGTTCATGATAAAGAAGACTGCAGGAGTTGATGACAATGCGACGTGATTCTCTCCCTGTACGCTAAATATAACCCCTGAAGGACACGACAGTGAGATTGTGCAGATCACTCTGAGATGAGCATGTCCCTCCTTGTCCAGCCAACAACACTCCGACGTCACCAACCGATCAACCAACCAGGATCAGGGCCAGGACCAAGGCCACCTCACAAGTCCGTCTGTCCTTCAGTCACAACACAACGCAACACCCAGCTCAAGCTTTCCCTTGGGGGCTGGCATCCAACACATGCCCGTCCTCGTCCTTGGTGCGCGGCGAGGCACGCGGGCGCAGCGAGACGCCGACGGTGAGCGACTCACAAGGTCCCGAGTGATGAGTTGGTTGTTGGGTTCCTCTCTGCCTGGTCCCGAAGCCGCGCGGCGCTCTGCGCGTTGGAGTGACACCGAATCCGCCTGCCGCGATTCGCCAGGCTGGTCCGGGTGCTTGGTGTGGGAATGAGAGCTGGCCGTTGACTGACACTGGGTGTTTTCTGGTGGGATGGATGAAGGTCTTGTTTTGTTTTTCAGCCCGGTCTCAAGCGGGCGTGATGGTGGATATTTTATCTCAGTTTCTGGCCAAAAGAGGAAAGCAAATACCTCTTGATATCAGATAGCCGCCGCCAGAACAATTTCCTGTTTTCCAGTCCTGGACGCCAAAACTCCGCCTTGTGATCATGCATGCAATGCTGCGCCGAATGCCGCGATCGACCCACGTGAACCCACCCAAGCCTCGACTGCATCCTCCCCCGAGCGCCTGGCGTGTCTCCAATAGTGACAGAGCAGCTCCACCCTCACACGAGTAAACAGCCCGGCCAACAACTGTTGGCCGCTCGTTGCGAGGCCGTGGGCCCCTACTTCGCCGAGTGGCGGGCGTTGCTGCGCATCTTCCTCTCGTTCCGGCGCAAGTTCTCCTTCCTCTCGCGGCGCGACTCGCCGCGCACCGTCTCCCCCTCCTTGAGCTTCGACTCCTTGACCGTGTCGACCTCGACGACCCAGTCGTCCGGGACCTTGCCGTCGGACCTGTCCTTTGGGCCCTTCCACCCCCACTTCTTCTCCCACTCGCCCTTGTCCTGGTTGTAGCGCAGGTTCTGGCGTTGCTCCTTGGTCTTGGGCTTGATGCCCTTGCGCGCGGCGAACTGCTCCCACTTGGTCGGGGCCTTGGGGGCCGGGAGGGGCTTCTCGCGGGGCAGGGGCGTCGACGCGGGCGGCAGCGACAGCAGCACGCCGTCCGTCTTGGACGAGGTTATGGGGCACGTCGTCAGCAGCTGGTTCACCAGGGCCTGGGCGCCGTCGCGCGCCACGGCGGCGAGGCTGGCCTCGAGGTCGTCGTGGTCGAGCTCCAGGGGGTTGGGGTCCGTGGCGAGCAGGAGGCCGAGGTCGAAGGTGTAGGGCGTGGGCTTGTCAACCGTGACGGGCAGCTTTGGCTTTGCGGTTGCAGACATGGTGATTATGGTTGGGTGTTACTGCGGTGCTGTGGTTGCTATCTGAATTGCTGCAGCCGTGAGGATGTACTTGTCTTTGTCTGTTATGTTCCTCGTCGTCGAGCCTAAGATGATCCGAGATAAGCCTGGTTGTTGAAGGGAGATTCGCATGGGCATTCTTCTTCTGCCTTTACCTTTTGGTTCCTGGCCTGGGAAGTCTGAACTTTTTAGTGGAGCAGGCTAGATGTGATTGGCTGGTGTGCTGCGGCATGGCCCGAGCGCCCTCCGGTACTGCGTGCCGGCGTCGAGCTTGAGATTGAAATTCTTCGACCCGGCCAAGCAAGCTCGAGCTGGCCCCGTTCCCGCCGCCCACACAAGCCCAGTGGCGATCCGGTCTTGACGACATCTCACTCGATCCCCGCCTCACGGCCATGCTATAGGGTCCCTACGGCCACTCACAACAAGAGGAGGACTGGCGGACCCATGACAATGGCTTCCCAAAGCTGCTGGAGGTGCCTCCTCCGGCCCTCGACAGCCGCCAACCAAGCTCCCACAACGACCAGGCAGCTCGTGCCGACGACCCCGACCGAGAGGATACTGCAGACCAGGACAGTGCCCACCGCCTCGTTCTCGACCACTGCGCATCACCAGGCCACCAAGGGCGGCGGTGTGGGCCAGCGCACTGGCAAGCGCATGCAGCTCTCCAAGTTCAAGAAGCCCAAGGAGATCGTCAGAGGAAAGACTCCACAGCCCGGCGAGAGGAAAGCATGGCGGAAGCGCATCGTCCTGTCAAACAACAACGCTATCCCGGTCCATGGCTCCCCGAGATTGGACGCGGAAAACATGGCAGCTTCTGACAGCGCCGGGAAGGTTTTCAAGATCCCAGAGGAGACAATTGACCAGCTGCGCGCGAGCGAGGCCTTCAAGTCGAGCCAGACCTGGGGCCTGTTCAACAGCCCGCACACCCTGGTCCGCCCCGAGACGGTCGAGCTGTGCTCGGGTATGAAGGAGAAGGTGGCCAAGGACGAGACGCTGCGCGTGGTGATATCAGGCGAGAGGGCCGCAGGGAAGAGCGTGGTGCTGTTGCAGGCCATGGCGAATGCCTTCTTGAACGAATGGGTTGTCATCAACATCCCTGAAGGTAAGGCTCTCTTTGTGATTTCGTCCCCTTGATCGATGGAAGAATGCATCATTTGACTAAACGACCTCTCCTTGCAGCCCAGGACCTGACCACTGGCTGCACCGACTACGCACCCATCCCCGACACCAACCCCCAGCAATGGATGCAGTCCGTTTACGCGCTCAAGCTGATGCAGAGCATCCGCAACGCCAACCGCGCCGTGCTGGACCGCGTCTACACCACCCGCTCCTACGAGGAATTCACCAACCCCGTTGCTCAGGGCGCCACGCTCAACGCGCTGATCGAGTCGGCCCGCGAGCCCGACCAAGCCTGGCCCGTCTTCTCCGCCCTGTGGCACGAGCTCACGCTCAAGAGCGAGATCAGCCCGCGGCCGCCCTTGCTCTTCGCCCTGGACGGACTCGCCTTCACCATGAGGGTCTCGGACTACCGCAGCACAGCCTTCGAGCCGATCCACTCGCACGACCTCGCCATCGTGCGCATGTTTACCGACCTGCTCTCGGGGAAGACCGCCCTCCCCAGCGGCGGCGCCGTCATCGGCGCGACGTGCCGCTCCAACTCGGCGCGCAACCCCAGCATGGAGCTCGCCGTCGATCGCCAGCTGGCGCGGCAGCAGGGCGTCCCCGAGGCGGAGCTGCCGCCGCGCGACCCCTTCGGCAGGCTGTATGACGCGCGCACCGACGAGGTCATGGAGGGCACCGGGGTGCGGGTGCTCGACGTGCGCGCCGTCACTAAGCCCGAGGCGCGCGCGCTCATGGAGTACTGGGCCGCCAGCGGGATGCTCAGGGCCGTGGTCAACGAGCGCGAGGTCACGGATAAGTGGCAGACCGGCGGGAACGGCATCATCGGTGAGATGGAGAGGGCCGGGCTGTTGTGCTTGAGGATCTGAGGCGGTTCGTCAGGCTGAGAGTAAGGGGGTCGTTTCGTGGCCCGATGGCCGCTCTTGCAATGTAAATGAAATGTATCAATGTGGGTTATATAGAGTAGACGTACTATTCTTCCCAAACATTCCGTCGAGATGTGTGCAACGCCTGAAATAGAACTATACGCCTGATGACGAAGCTGCAACAGTCCGCATTAAATTTGGGGCCGAGTGCGTAAATTGATAACTAGGCTGAAGCCTCAAATGTCAAAAATCAATATGCTGCTAAGCTTGCTTGCACAGTTGCTGATGATCTGTACGGCCGCGCCAACAAGCATGTCTAGCAGCTCCAGTCCAAACAACCAAAGCTTGCAATCATCAACTTCGAATGATGTATATGTTCTTCTTTATTCACTGCAGTAACAATTCATTCCATGCCCACACGTCTAGATTACCACCGTAGTGCAACCACATCTGCCGCGGGAATGCATTCAGTCATACAAAATCGGACGAGAAGACACCGTATCCCCGTGAACGCCACCCAAAACATCAATATACCAATGCGATACCCCAACATCGGTCCACTCATTTCAAAAGCCGGACACCTACTCGTCGTCGTCCTCGTTCCCGTTCTCCGCCGCCGTGATGAACACAAGGCGGGAGCCGTTTCCAGCAGTTTGCCAGAGCTAAAATCAAAGTTGTGTCAGCCGGGTTCTGCTTGCAGTTGATATCCCGGGGGGGGGGGGCAACTCACGTCGAGCTCTGTGTACTCCTCCAGCGTGTTCAGCCACTGGTCCTCGGTGAAGCCCTTGGCGATGACGCGGTCGCGCACCTTGCGCATGTTCAGCTCGACGCCGAACTCGTCCTCGTCCTCGTCGGCGTCGTCGGGCCGGCACTGGCCCGTCTCCATGAGCGACTTGACCAGGTTGTAGATCCTGCTGCTGGCGTTCATCTGCCGCCTGCCGGGGCCTTGCTGCTCCGTGTGCAGGCTGTCCTTGCTGGCCTCGACCAGCCGCAGCGACTCGTCCACATCGTCCTGCGACACCTCCTCTGCGAACCGCAGACGTGCCAGCGCCTGCGACAGCCGGACGATGCCCAGCAGCGTACGCGGCGTCGTGTGCGCGAACTGCTTGCCGCGCTTCTCGGCCTTCTTCTGCGCGTCGCGCATCTTGACGTACGTCTTGATTAGGTACTCCGACACGCTCTGCGGAACCACAGGGCGGTAGTTGCGAGCCAGAGAGATGTAGGCCCGGACCTCGTCAGGCGAGAACACGACCTCGTCCTCGGTGCCAATGTCCGGGTGTCGGTTGTGCATGTGCACGTAGGCAACGTGCTTGGCCAACTGCGCGTCGTTATCACGGTTGGCATTATCCAGCAGCAGGAAGAGGATGTCGAAACGGGAGAGCAGAGCGGCGGGGAGATTGATGTTCTCAACGGGTGAAAGCTTGGGGTTGTAGCGACCATAAAGCGGGTTGGCCGCGGACAGGATCGAAGTGCGCGCATTCAGGGTGGTTGAGATGCCGGCTTTGGAGATACTGATGGTCTGCTGTTCCATCACTTCGTGGATAGCCGTCCGGTCGTTGTCGTCCATCTTGTCGAACTCGTCGATGCAGCAGATACCGTTGTCGGCAAGGACAAGCGCACCACCCTCGAGAACCATCTCATCCGTCACAGGATCGCGCATCACAGCGGCTGTCAGACCGACGCCACTGCTGCCACGGCCAGAGGTGTATACGCCGCGGGGAGCCACCTTGGAGATATATTTGAGCAGCTGAGACTTGGCCACACCAGGATCACCCATGAGGCAGATGTTGATGTCACCACGAATCTTCATGCCATCACCCATCTCCTTTGACACACCTCCCACGAGAAGGAGTAGTAGTGCCTTCTTGACGTCGAGGTGACCGTAGATCTCTGGGGCAATGGACTTGGCGAGATATTCGTAGACCTGCCCTGAACGTCTGTATTGGTCGATTCTTCGAGCCAGGCTCGGGTCGACCTTCATGTCCTCGTAGGCCTTCTTGTGCTGAACGATGTGGTGCGCCTCGAGGTAAGTGTCAGTCAAGAGGCCTGCGCGCATGGCCTGGAAGCCAGTGTACGGGGTCGGCAAGAAGATGCCGGAGATATCCACAACATCGCCAGGAGAGATTTTGCGAACAGCGGTTCCGTATGCCGAGACCGTCAGGGATCGAGGAATTTGGCCGATGGGCACCTGCTCAGGAAGTTCCTGCACCTTGACCTCCTGGAATGGCAAGAACTTGGATGCTCGGGAAGATGGCTGGAGTTGGCCTTTGGTCTGGTTGGCCTTGCAGTCCGCAGAGGGGCACATGGTAAGTGGTCCAAACTGTCTGGCAGTAACTGGCTGGAAGATCTCGCAGCCGCACCTATCACAAGAGTAGGCTGTGACTTGAACCAGGGGTTTCACGTCCGACACTCTGGTAGCGATGGCCCTGATGGTAATCAGGTGACCGAGGTGGTCGCCCCTCACCTGCCGGACGGAAAGCGACTTTACTGGGTGCTCTTGGGTGGAGGAGCGAGGCTTGAAGACGAGGGTGTAGCGCCTGGTGAGCTCTGCCGGGAACTTGTCCTGCAACAGGGTAGGGTCGCCCATGGCCTCGGCACCTTCAGCGATCTCCTGGTTCCGGGCTTGTCGGCGTGCCATCAAAACATCTAATACGTCGTCCTTGAAGCTGTGCTCGGGTCAATATGAAGACTCGATGTCTCTAGTCTCTGACGCAGAAAAGGATACGTACGTGACTTCTGAGGTGGGATTTGGCATGCAGTCGTCTATGGCTCTTGACAAGATTTCGACATAGTGTTTGGTGTTCTCCTCGATGGACGTGACGAGTTTCAATGCCGAGACGTCCTCGCCCATTTCTGACTCCCACTATCACAGAGTCAGCACATACGGCCGTACATACTTGTTAGCGCTGTGCATACCTGAGCGATGTCGTCGAGCTCGATCAGTACCTCGTCGATGTCGCGATTTGCAAGTTGTTGCATCAGGTCCTTGTATTTGTGGTAGGGCTTCTTGCGGTTTGCCCTCTCCTGGCGACGGCGTTCCTCGTCCTCGTTGTCCTCATCCATAAAGTCATACTCGTCGTCAAGTTCTTCCTCCTCGATGTTCATTCCTCCGAGGGCATGGGTGATGGAGTCTGCCGGGGACGCCTTGAAGTCCTGGAGGAAGGTCTTGAACGTAGCTGGCCACGCACAATATCTGTTAGTCTGGTGCATATTTTTCTGCATCACGATGTTGATGAAGCGACAACAATCTGGGCAGAGAGCTGCACGTACACAATTGCGCCTCGTAGTCCACGGGCGCCTTCCACTGAAGAAGCGCCATCTTTGCGGGTGGTAGTCAGAAAGTAAACGCGAGGGAATCGATGACCTGACTGTGGGGGTATCTCGGCTATGTTTGAGAAAGTCAAGATCGCAGATGAGGTGTTGGAGGGGCAGATTGAGTCGCGAATCCGTCAATGTCTGAGACGGAGCAGAGGTGATGCCAATTGAGGGAAGAATTGGGAAGCAGGGGTTCAAATTGATTTTCCAGCCTCCAGGCGCGTCGCGTCCAAGCAGCTAGCTCTGCCCGGCGCGTAATGGGACGCGTTCAGGTGCAGGATTTGGGGGCAGGGCGGGACTACGCAGAACCACGGATGAATTGTTTGCAAATCATGGTTCTGTTGGCAGCTATTGTAAATGGGATGACTCATGTTTCAAGTATCCCCTTCGAACCTAGACGGAACCCCTGCACAACCAACGGCAGTGGTCCGAGCTCCCCCGGGGGTGCAGGGTACATTCCCATCAACCGAGGCACATGGTAATCGCAATCGCAGTTCCGGGATCTCGTCCCGCAACCGTAACCGGAACGGCCTGCTTGAGTTGCGCATGTTCAACTTCCCAGCTGCTTCCCCCGGAAAGTAAAGCTAGGCCGGACTCTCTCTGCGCTCTTCTCCTAAGATCATGATATCAATTTGGAACTGAGAGCTTCCAATTGATTGCGCCCAAGACATCTGCCCTCCACCATGTCTCAGCGCAAGGCCACAGCCGCAGAGATCTCGCTGGTCCATCTCAAGAACTGCTTGGTCAACCTTCCGGCGTCTCTGGTCTCTCTACTGGTGACCGTGAATACTGTGAGCATACTCCACTTCCTGTTTCCCTTTCCTCGACAGACACATCTCGCTGACAATATCCGCTAGCCCGTACAGAATGTCATCGTTGAGCTCAGCTACCGAGATGCGTCCCCTGCCGACAAGTCCTCCGCCCCTTCGGCCCAGAAGTCCGTCTACCTCGGCTGGACTGGCATGCCCAGCAAGAAGAAGATTGCCTCGATAGTCGGAAGAGATGGGCTGGGTGGCTCGGGCTTGCGGGAGCAGGACGTTCCCCTCGTCGAACTTGATCCGACTCTGGCAAATACCCTGGGACTACACGAAGGCCAGAAGGTCATGACGACCATCCATACGGACCCTCCACTTGCGCATACAGTAAATATCGAGCCCCTGACCCCCGATGACTGGGAGATCATCGAGCTGCATGCCACATTTCTGGAGCTCAACCTCCTGTCTCAGATTCGGGCTCTGCCGAATCCCGCCTATTCTCCGCCGTCCGGAATCAAGTCGAGCCCGCATCCATTGACACTCCATCTGTCGCCTACGTCAACTGCTAATATCAAAATACTGTCTCTCGATCCACCACAGTCTGCGCAGACCGCGTTTGCCAAGATTGCCCCTGACGCCGAGGTCATTGTCGCGCCCAAGGTCAGGCCAAAGTCCTCGCGGAGCAGTAGGGAAAACCGCAGCGTAGCGAGCACGTCCAGAAAGAGCGGGAGGAGCTCAACCAGCACAGTGAGGCGGAGAAGTCAGCGTGAGGAGCGCAAACCTGCTCTGTTCCTGCGGGGTGTTGACAGGAATCTTTGTGACGACTGGTTTGACGATGAGGCTGGAGTTGAGGAACTGAGTATCTGGGTCGACCGCGAACTTCTGGTTTCCAACGAGTTCAGAGGATTGAAGTGGGTCGCTGTGCACCTGATGAGACCATCTACTCTTCAAGAGCCAGCCCCTATGCAAGGACAGCAGCCCCAAGCTCAGGAAGCACCCGAGCTCTCAAGATCCGGCCTCAGGGTCGTTGCGCAGCTTTTGCCATGGGATGATCCTCCGAATGGGCAAACAGCAGCACTATCAACAATACTGTGCTCCGCCTTCGGGAGTGAAGGCTTGGTTGGAGGTGTTGTCAAAGTCGAACCAGCTGCCCAACCGCTCACGAAAAAATCCATTTTGAAGTCCGTTGCCGAGGTCGAGGATCGACCTTCAGTGCAGCAGCTCAAGGTATATCCGTTTACTAGCGACTCTGCAGCGCAAGCCCTTGGTCTGAAGTTTGGCGGAGAGACCAAAGCTGAGCGTGAAGAAGCCGCGAAAAGGGTAAAGCATATCTATGATGGAAAACATGGAAAAGGCTTGTTTGATGGGCCTTTAACAGACGGGTTGGTCTTGAGTACTTATGATGGGCTGGACCCTCCACCTGGCTGGGAGGGAGCAATCGTCAAGTTCCACCCCCCACCCGCTTCTCAAGGCTCTGGAAAGGAACCAGCCCACTGGATACTGGGTTCTGACTGGCAACTTCCCCTCGAATTTCAAGCTCCTATTCCCCGGCCAACATGGCTTTCAGAATCCGAATCGGCTGTTTCGTCACCAAGTGTCGGCCCTCTGGTCGGCATCGACACGCTGCTTGAGGAGCTCAAATCTCACCTTTCCCATTCATCTTCAGTTCTCCTCACCGGCGCCTTGGGCTCTGGTAAATCCTCTGTTGCACAGTCAGTCTCAAAGTTCCTCCGGGAAGACCAGCTCTTTCACACTACATATTTCACGTGCCGGACGCTCGTGAATGATGAAAGCAGGATTAGTACCATCAAGGAGACCTTGAACCGTGTTTTCATGGGAGCAAGCTGGGGAGCTCGACTTGGAGGCAAAGCGCTGGTGATACTGGACGACCTAGACCGTCTTTGCCCGGTTGAGACCGAATTGCAAGTTGGCAATGAGAATGGCCGCAGTCGCCAAGTGAGCGAGGCAATCTGCTCCATGGTTCGCCAATATTGTGGTCAAGACTCCAGTATAGTCCTTCTGGCTACTGCACAAGGAAAGGAATCTCTGCATAATGTGCTTGTTGGGGGACACGTGGTCCGAGAGATTGTCCCGCTGAGAGCCCCGGACAAACTTGCTCGACGGACTATCATGGAAGCAATCACCTTGCAACACGCGGTGCAAGCGAAGGACGATAATGCTTCGACTCACGACGGCAGCCGTCCTCCAACGGCTAATGGCAGTGCTACTGGTGAAGAGAACGCCTGGATGGACGGGGCAAGCCCACCGTCTAGGCCTGATTCGGTCCCATCCCCTAGTGGATTCTCCATTCAGCCCGACCTGGACCTGCTTGACATTGCAGGAGAGACTGACGGTTATATGCCCGGTGACCTGAACCTGCTCATCTCGCGGGCCCGAAATGAGGCCATCATGCGGTCACTCACCGACACCACAGGCGATGCTGAGGTCCATGCCGTGCCCCTTGGTCGGGTTGACTTCGAAAATGCTCTCAAAGGCTTCACACCGGCGTCCCTGCGCAACGTGACGCTGCAGAGTTCAACAACCACGTTCGAATCCATCGGCGGCCTAACAGACACACGCCAAGTCTTGTTGGAAACACTGCAGTACCCGACGAAGTATGCACCAATTTTCGCCCAATGCCCCCTAAGGCTCCGGTCTGGTATCCTTCTATATGGCTATCCAGGATGTGGCAAGACTCTTCTGGCCAGCGCCGTGGCTGGTGAATGTGGCCTGAATTTTATCAGTGTGAAGGGGCCCGAGATATTGAACAAGTATATTGGCGCATCAGAGAAAAGCGTCCGCGACCTCTTTGAACGAGCTCAGGCTGCCAAACCTTGCGTCTTGTTCTTCGACGAGTTCGACTCTATTGCACCCAAGCGTGGCCACGACTCTACCGGCGTGACCGACCGCGTGGTCAACCAGCTTCTAACGCTGATGGATGGTGCGGAAGGCCTTTCGGGCGTCTACGTGCTCGCAGCAACCTCACGTCCTGATCTAATAGATCCGGCCCTCCTGCGGCCGGGGCGGTTGGACAAGTCAATACTCTGTGACTTCCCCAACCCCGAGGAAAGAGTGGACATCATCCGGGCCATCGGGAAGAAGGCCAAGCTCAGCGAGGCGGTCCTGAAATCCGACGAGGACCTCGCAGAGATCGCCCAGCGGACGGACGGGTTTTCTGGCGCGGACCTCCAAGCCTTGATCTCGAATGCGCAGCTGGAGGCTATCCAAGACGTGCTCAAAGACACCGAGATCGCAGGCGGTGGAGGCGGCAGCGGCCGACGGCCTGGACAGCGACATGGCGCAGCCAAGTCAGCTGGGTCACTCCCGCATAGTTTTGTTCAATTCCGTTACGGTGAAGATGGGTCCAAGGAGGATTCGGCTCCTCGCGGGTCGAACAGGTCCTCTGAGCTCGCCGAGCAGGCTATGATCGTGTCAAAACTGGAGAATCTCAAGACGTCGAGGAAGAGAGCCAAACAGCAGAGGAGCGGGCCCAATGCGAACATAGAATCCGATGCTGCAACGGCGGGCGCCAAGTCTGGAGGCGAGGCACAGGAGAAGGAGGTCATCATTCAGTGGAGGCACCTGGTCAAGGCCCTCGATGGCACGAGGACGAGTATAGGCCGCGAGCAGCGCGCTTTGCTCCAGAGGATCTACAGAGAGTTTGTTGTGGGGCGCAGTGGGGAGATGAGGGATGGCCAGGGGAGCATGGAGATCGGAGGGCGGAGCAGTCTCATGTAACTGAAGTCATAGCATGGAGTTTGTTCAGGCTTCAAGAACCATATTACGAAAATTTGTCAACTCTGTTATCGTGGAGGCTGAAACAGGCAGGTCTGAGGTCAATGACCATTGCGTCTTGTACCACTCCTATCGTACTACCTCAGCCCCCGCCACTGGCCATTGATTTGGCAACCATCAGAGCTGGTTAATCATGTCACCTTCGTGTTTTGAGGATGTGATCAGAGGACCAACAAATGCCCTGCGTCAGGTAAGTTGCTTGACAAGGATTCCAATGCGGAGTAGTCCAGTAAGCGTTGCATCAACGACGGGGTGAGTCCCCCTTGCAGCCGCGAATTAGACGAAGCTTGACTGGAAGCTTAGCTGGGGATCTTGCTTCTTCGGGCAGGTCCCCTCTGGCTGGAGCGATGGATCCTGCATGACGCTCTCTTTCTCGACCCATGCAGCCCACTTCTGTGATATTATCACTGCCTATGCGCAGCTTGTGCACACAGGCTTTCCCGGATAGCCGGACCTGAGGGCGATGTAAGAGCGAGGAATAATTGTGCCGCCATTTACCGGGTAACAGTTATTCAGCTGTGGCTAGGCGCAGGCAAACAGCCACCGTTTCCCACGGTACCTTTTCCCATAGTATATATATATAGCTTGAAAGTATGCAACCGACCTGCCTTTTTCCCTTCTTTTCTTCTGTAGCCGAGTGCACCGTTGGTCAGTGCCTTCTAGTGCTCACATAACAGTGCCCATCCACTGCATTGCCTCTGTCCCTGAGGCCGGCTGTTTAGGTACCTACGCACTTACTCGCGCGGTTCCTCACCAACCATGCGCTTCTCAACCACAGTGGCCGTGGCGGCCCTCTTCCTCGCCTGCACCGCGGCTCCAACTTCTGGCAGGTATAATCTCCATGAGAAGCGAGATGGCCAGCCGCATGCGTGGCAAAAGCGACACCGGGCTGTCGCTGATCAGGTGCTGCCTATTCGTATTGCACTCAAGCAGCGGAATCTTGACAACGCCGCGAGTTATATCTATGATGTCGCCGACCCAAGCTCTCCAAATTTTGGTAAGCCAGCACTCAAACACACTTAATACCCAGAATTTGATTATTCACGGAGACATTGAGCGGACAACGACCTGCTGCTCATCTAGGAACAATATGAGAGTAGTACTATATTGACGAGTTATGGATAACAGGCAAGCACTGGTCTGCGGAAAAGGTTGCAAACACCTTTTCTCCACACACAGAGACCAAAGACACAGTAATGAACTGGCTGGTTGAGTCTGGTATCGACCGCTCCAGGCTTTCTCTCTCAACTGGTAAGCGAGCTTCGAAGACCAGGGCGTCACGAGTATACGGTTACTAAATCAACTACAGGACACAACTGGGTGCAGTTCGACGGAACAGTCCGAGAGGCTGAGCAGCTGTTCGCCACGGAATACTGGCATTACCAGCACACTGCAAGCGGCGGACTTCGACTCGCCTGCGACGATTACAGCCTGCCTGAGCACATCCAGGAGCACGTCGACTTCGCGATGCCGACGGTCCAGCTAGACGGCCTGAAGCCCGTCGCGAACGTCGACCGCAACCTCATGGCCCGCATCCCCGGGGGCGCCACGCTCGGCTCGCGGCCCTGCGGCGAGCTGGTCACGGTCGACTGCCTCCGAAAGCTGTACAACTTCCCCGCGGGGAACTCGTCGGCCGCCGATAATCAGATGGGCATCGGCGAGTGGGCCGATTACCTGTACGAGGAGGACCTGCCGACGTACTTTAAGAACTTCACCTCGCCCGAGATTCCGTCTGACACCAGGCCTGAGTTCATCGCCATCGATGGCGGCCTGACGGCGAACCTGACTACCGTCTCGCAGGGCTCCGGGGTTGAGTCCGCACTTGATTTCCAGGCTGCTTATTCGATCATATATCCGCAAAAGTTGCGGCTATATCAGGTGGGAGACGGGATTAATGTTGATAGTGTGGGAACTTGTGAGTGATCTGAGCAGAATCTCATTTCCTTTTTAAGGGAGAATCTACTGGTGTTATTTGCGCAACTCCCACCCAAGCATCGGGTTGTGTTCACAGGTTTTCTCACGTCGATATTGAGATCAACCTGCTAACGTGCCCAAAGTCAACATCTTCCTGGACGCATTGGACGCAAGCTATTGCACATACGAAGGCGGAGACCAACCTTATGTCGGTATGTAATGTTGTAAATATTGCTTCCCCTCACGTTTTGGACCTCACGACATATAATTAACCCACACAGACCCTGCCTATCCCGATCCCAACGATAATGAGAGCGGCTACCAAGGTCCGCTCCAATGTGGCGGTGCCCCGAAGTCCAATGTGATTTCGGTCAGCTACGGGCAGATCGAGGTGAGTCCCCCGTCTACAAGTTGTTGAGAGTTCCTCGAGTCCTTGAGCTCTTACTCACGCCCCTATAGGGTGCTCTGCCATACTTCTACCAGGTCCGACAGTGCAACGAGTGGATGAAACTCGGACTCCAGGGCGTGAGCGTGCTCTTCGCCAGCGGAGATTCAGGCGTCGCGAATCGATACAACGCCGGATACCCAGACTCATGCCTCAACGCCGACCAACCCTACGTGGACAATAATGGCACTCGGTTCTCACCGTCGTTTCCGGCTAACTGCCCCTACATCACCTCTGGTGAGTCCACGCACCCTTGGAATCTCCACATATTTGCCATGATCGCTAATTTAGTGCTCTGCAGTCGGAGGAACCGACCTGATCGGCAACACCACTGACAGCGGAGAACGCGCCGTCGCCTCGTTCGGCTCTGGAGGCGGCTTCTCGAACGTCTTCGAGCTGCCATCGTACCAGGCCTCGGCCGTCCAGAACTTCCTAGGGAAATACGCCCCCTCCTACGGACCCAACGTGTACAACGACAGCGGCAATGCCAGGGGTTTCCCAGATGTGGCGGCCATCGGGCTGAAAGTTGCCACCGTATTCAACGGCTCGACCTACGGCGTTGGCGGTACCAGCGCCTCTGCCCCCATCTTCGCGGGCATTGTGACGCTTCTCAACGAGGCTCGCATCGCGGCGGGCAAGGGCCCCGTTGGCTTTTTGAACCCGACCTTCTACAGCAACCCGGACGCGTTTAATGATATTACCATCGGCAACAACCCTGGCTGCGGGACCCATGGATTTAATGCAACGCCTGGCTGGGATCCAGTCACGGGGCTGGGGACACCGAATTTCCAGAAGCTGAGGGATGTCTTCCTGGCTCTTCCATGAGTTGAATTGGGCAACTCTTTTCAGTTCAGTGAGGGTAGTGTGTGACCGGATGCGCTGGGGCTATAGCATCGGCATATGTTATATAGCGACCGACTAAACCCGTTATATATGCCCAAATGAATCGCTGTTGACACGTAACCTTCCAGCTCTCCTTCACGGAGCTAGAGTCCAAGTTTGGGATTGACGAGGAAAAGAAAGGAGAGAAAAATGGAACTTCTGCTGAAGTAGGAGAGCCGATTCGCTGAGTCAAAGAGCATCTAACAACCAGGGCATCAGACACGGCCATCCCGGCTCCGTAGTTGAGTCAATCATACGAGAATTGAACCCATAGATGGGACTCTGAGAGGATTTCTGGGTCGAGGTCTCACAGCGAGAGCAACGAACAATTCGTAATAGTGTCTACGGGTTGCATAATTATTGTACACCATAGACCATTAACCTTCTGCGGCGAACACCCCAGTGTAAACTTTAGAGGAGCCTTTTGCAATCTGCCTTCCGAAGTGTGCAACATCTGCATAAAGCAATGCGGCCTCCCCTCAGGATTGAATATAAATTATTCCAAGCCCGATCGGATTTTGAGCTTCCAACATCCAAACGATTGGCCAGAGAAAAGACCTGTCGAGACTGTTCATGCTTTCGGATGGGAAGTGGGTGTAAAACGAACGACCACGCGAGGCTTCTCCCAGAGGGCGTACAGCTTGATCTCGCGCTCCCAGTCAGCTTCTCCACTGTTGACATGCTCCCAATCCAGCTTCCAGGCCATCTTGGCGAACAGGAGACGCGCTTGTAGCATGCCCATGTTTTGCCCAACACAACCTCGCGGACCCATAGAAAATGGCTTGAAAGACGACTTGAAATCCGAGTCGAAGGCAGAGTCGTAGTCAGGGTGCGAAGTTGGGAGCCATCTCTCGGGGCAGAAATCACGCGGCGTCCGGAAGTAGCGCTCTGAGTGCGAAGTTGCGAAGATGGATGTTTGGACCCGCATACTAGTTTCCGTCAATCGTACCCCATGGTCAGCCCGTCTGATCGGTATTTCAGTTCAACGCTCGGAATAAATTTTGGCTTACCCCTTTGGGACCCAGTGGCCATCAACAAAAGCTCCAGGGCTGAATCGAGGGAGTCCAAAGGCGCCGTTCGTGTGCATGCGGAGCGACTCTTGTATCACTGCGTTGAGCCACGGAAGATCCTCGAGCGAGTCGCCATCCATGTCGCTGTAGTTGGCGAAGTGGGTGCGAACCTCTTGCTGGAGCCTTTCCAGCTTGATTGGATTTGTGAGCAGATAGTGGACGCCAGAGGTGAAAAGATTGCTGTTGGGGTCGAATCCAGCGATGATCAAATGGTTAGCCTGGGCGAGCAGAAAGTCCTCCGAGGGTTGTTGTTCGTCGTCCACCATCAGCGAGAAGTAGTCAGGGTGCGCAAGCTTGTTCCTACGTTCCACGCGGTCCCGAACGATTTTGCTGTTCTCTCGCAAAATTGTTGGGACGACGGCCGCAAGGCTGGGTGGCAGCGCGAGGAAAACCAAAGGTCGTAGGAGAGGAAATCGGCTCATGACTTGGTTCAGAGTACCCCAGGTGCCGACGCGGCGAAAGACACTGAGCAACAGGTTGCTCTGGCCTGTAAAGTCATATGTGTTAACAGTTACTCTGGGGTAAAGGCTCAGGACAGAAATGGAAAGTCGTCTACCATCTTCAACGTTGTGAAAGTCGTGTCCGTAGCACATATCCCCGGCTATGTCGCATGCAAGTCGGTCAAACCACTGATGATTCTATTAGCACCAGACCACTTCCTCCTAAGGGGCGGCGAATCCAATTCTCATACCTCTGTCATGTCTGTGCCATGCTTGTTCTCAGCTCCGAGCTTCTCTATGAGTCTGTCAATGCGTTGATGAACAGCAGGTTCTTGCTCCTTCAAGGCACGACGGTTGAAAGCGGGAGCAAGCATCTTGCGGACGACCCGGTGCGTCTCCGGATTCGGGTCAGCGGCAATTCCCACATGCTGTCCCTTGACGTGCTGGATTTCCTCAGCCTTGATGAAGGGCGACCTGTCTCTGGAGAGGCCTGGTAACAGGATATCTGGGGGCAAATTATACGTTCATCAACTCCTACCCTTTGGGCCACGGGCTTGGAATATAGTTGGGGAGGACGAACCTGATTGGGCTTCGACTGTAAAGAATGCAAGCTCGTTGGGTGCGATCCGGACCACATCGCCGTATTTTTTGAAGACCTCCTCAATCGCCCAAGGGTAACGGCCATGATACCTGTAGATAGAAAATCAGAATCAAACTTTAGGTGGACATAAAACTTCTTGACTGCTTCAACGCACTTACCATTTGTATGCATACCACCAATCGCTTATTGCTGCTAACTTTGGGCCCGGGTACTTGGCGAATGGATGGAAATAGAGCCGGTACAAAGTCAAACTGAACCAATACGACAGAAACTATCGATAATTGGTCAGTCACTCACACAAGAAGTACGAGATAAGCTGTTGTATCTGTAAAGCTGAAGCTCATTCAATAGGTCTCACTTACTGCCACGGCTCCTAGCAACAATACTGAGTGCCAAGACATGCTGCTGAGATTGAGGGTTGTCATAGTGCCGTAATTTTCGGCGGATAACGTCACTAGGAACGATACGGAATTTATCTCTTCCTGTTCAGTGTTTAGTTACCAGTAGTAAGTGACACAACTCTATCAGGGTAAATCGGCTCTAATGTGAGCGAGAAAAATGAGTGCATTAAGTGAGTCTGAAGTCAGAGCACACACCATCAGCTCAAAAGTCCTTCTTGTTAATAAATCCACAGTAATATATAATATCGTCCGATTCTTACCTTTATGCATGCAGCATCGGATTGCTGACTAGTACTGATCCTTTTGTGGAGATGAAAGGGTGCCCACTGGGCGAATCCAACGCTCTTACATGAGTAAGGTTGGCGATGAGAGTTTGTCAAGATGCTTGTAGCGACCCCTTTCCAGGTGGACTCTATGCCAAAGCGCTCTACAAGCTCAGACATAAATTACTCACAGGGTCTCCTTTCCAACATGAATCCCTAGACCCACTGAAAACCTTGGAATCGCTCACAGGTTTTCTTATAATTATCGAGAAGCTCTTTGAATAGATACAAAAATGAGTCATAAATAGTAGAAGCTGGTTGATTGACATTTGCAAAATTTTATTTCACTTGAAGTAAAATGATTCTTGAAGTAAATATTAAATAAAGTAGTACTTTAATTGAGATGTATTGTTCTACCTGTGTAAGCTTAAAAAAAGAAACCGCACATTAGGACTAATACTGCTTTTTGACACGAAACCCCTCAGCCCCCAGAAACCATACAAGGACTCCATCCACAGCGGACTCTAAGCTAGCCGTTCGGTGTAGCCACAATCAGTGCCAGTGGAGCACAACCCAGTCGTAAGTTTATGGTCTCGACATTGACATTTCTTGTTTTACAGACCCGAATCGCCATTGATGTGTCGGCTAAGTGTCAAATTTTAGAAGGCCTTGGCGACTTTAGGAAGATGTAAAATACAATTTCCGTTTTCAGAAGCTACCTAGATACAGTCAAGCGCGTTGTTTTGTCCTCAAAAAGCGGGACCTAGGCTTCGCGAGTGGCATTCCCTACCGTGGGAATCTCATAGTAGACACTGCAGAGAGAATATTTGTGAAGCGGCCGCTAGGTCACAGCGAACATGTTCTCGCACCGTGACAACCGACCTCAAGCGTGGTCGCTGAGATCTGAGGGCTCACAGTTGAAGGGACTCGGAATGATTACCTTAGTTATCACGTACAGAACAGACTATTCCGTTGATATACCCGCAAGTTTGAGGTGTCTGGTTGGCTTGTGTCTGGTTGCCCAAGTCACCGATTCCAGCTTACCACTGCACAGTCCAGCTCCGCTGAATGTAATTACTGCCAAGCTGGCTCAGGAGTTTCATGAGCTCTTCAAGTTAGCTAAAGTGAGGCAACATATTGAAAGAACACGAACAATTCAGCCTCTCTCCCACGTATACAGTCCTAGAAAAGGCTATCGGAAGCCTATCGCCATTGTGTTCAGTATTTGCAGTTCTGCTGGCGATGCAACAAGCGAGTGCAGAGCACGGGAGTATTTAAATTGTCCCTGTCATCTGGTTCGAGATGTTTCTAAATATAGATTTGACTCCAATGGCTTTCACACTTGGGTGATCTCTACCATGGACACTGCAACTTTCTGCCGTCCTGTGTGTTCTCCCAAAAGATCCGGCTGTATGCGGTGTTCAATTATTCAATGTCAAGTCCGTTGGGGCGCGTTTCTCGTATCTGGGGCAGCGTCGACTGCTCGGAATAGCGCGCGAGACTCCGCGGATAGACTCCACGCGATCGCCTCATGGTATCATTGCGGTGGTATGCGTCGGACTCATGCGTGCCGTTTGAGAGGCCGTGACTGTTGAGAAGTCCCGACACAACACCCAGCCGAGAGCGCTCGCTCGCAGCAAGAGAAAAATCGTCCATAATACTTGTCCAAATTGTGAGGGTCGTCAATGGCCATCGATACTGCGTTCTCATCAAGCCCTGTGGCTGCTCACCCAGCTGTCCAGGCTTGGCGGACCCAGGAGACGAAAATTGCGTTGACCCGGGGAGGGACGTTGGGTGGGTCTTGCCAAGATCTGGCGGCGCAGTGTTGGGACCAGAATATATTATCGGTCGCTATAGAGATCATGGTATCGGTGGTAATGCGATCAGTATAATCGTCCAGTTTCAAAGCGGCACCACGCGTCATATAGATCCTCGCGGTCTGGCCTACGTGAACTAGCAACCTTGGCACGGGTATAGCAGGACGTCCAGAAAGGGGCATAACCACAGCCACAGACCAACAGGGCCCCTTTCGCCTTTTGAGCATATCATCACAGCAAATGCTGACTTGTCAACAACGTACACCCACAAGCCATTTCTTGCCCCCTGACACAGATCTCAGGGGATGACGATTTAGTTACCGCGGAATTCCACAAAGTGCTTACGACGCCGGGTATAGTGTGGATTCATACGCGTAAACCCATTGCAGGCCGTATTTCCTTCAGCCAATGGCATTGCACCAATTCATCATCGCCTCCCGGGGATTATCCACTTTAACACTCCCACATACCGAAGGCCTTGGAATAGATCTGAATTAATTTGCATAGCCTACAAGTTGATGGCCATCGCTGGTATATAATTAACATCGATGTGATCAAACCTTCGTCGACCTGCAATTCAATGTCCTTCTCATTCTCTTTACAAAACAGTCGTTTATCACTTTCTTTGAATTACTTTCGTTGAAGTCCCGCTCACAAACTACGAATTCTTGCACAAAGTCACCACGCGAAATTGTCGAAATGAAGATCTCTCCCCTTTTGGCTGCCAGCCTGCTGGCCATCACCGACACCTTAGCCCACCCAGAGCACCTTCCACGTTCCGAGGTCGCGCGTCGCTCTGCTATGTCTAAGCGCTGCGAGGCAAACGCCAGCAACTTCAACAAGAAACGCCATGAAAAAGCTATGGCAAAACGAGCGTGGGGAACTGGCAACTCGACCGTCGAGATCACCACCGAATCATCATACTGTAAGCCCCCGTTCCCGCGTGGCTGGGTTCAAGCACTGCAAAGGCCTTGTGATTTAAGCATAATCCACACATGGCTCGAGTCTCTGTCAAACAGAATTGGAGTCCGCGGTGACTGACACAAAATAGACGATACCCTGCAGAATGATACATGCGTCCTGACACCAGATGTCACGCCTGGCCCATACGTGTGGCCTCGTTCCCAGACCCTGCGCCAAGACGCAACAGAAGATCAACCGGGCGTGCCACTATGGATGGACATAGGCGTTCTCGACATGGCAACCTGTGAGCCTCTCGAGGGCGTCCTCGTGAGCTTCTGGCACTGCAACGCGACGGGTTCCTACTCGAGCTTCACAGCCCTGTCGCCCAACACCGGGTTCCCAACGCTGCTGGAGGAACTCAACATCACCGACACCTACGAGCTCGGCGTCACGGATCTGCACACCGACGACACGACTTGGCTCCGCGCGATGTGGCCGACCGACGCCAACGGCATGGTGGAGATGAAGACCATCTTCCCCGGCTTCTACATCGAGCGCGCCATCCACATCCACGTCCAGGTCTATACCGACTGGACCCTCCACGATAACGGCACCGTCACCTCGGGCAACCTGATCAGCACGGGTCAGGTGTACTTCAACGAGGCTCTGGAGCAGCAGATCATGGCGCTGGAGCCGTACGCTTCACACACTGAGATCAACCGCACTACCAATGCTGTGGATTCCGTGTACAGCCAGGACACGGAAGGCGGCTACAACCCTGTTTTCAGTGTTGCTGCGGCCGATGGGGAGAACGTTGAGAATGGCATGGTTGGATATATTACAGGTCAGTTTTGAAGCCCTCTGAAGTTTTCCTCTTCAGCTCTCTGCAGAGATACTAATCTTGATATCACAGTTGGTGTCGATACTACCAATCTTCTCACGAACAGTGACAACACAGCTCCTTGATTGGTATCAACGTACGATTCACGTTTGAATGGGTAGTTTCGGTAGATGATCTTTAGAAAGAAATGAATAGAACAATAGATTTCGACTCGCCTAGAAATAAGCACCCATGGAATATTTATCGGAGGAAATCCGGAAAATTATTGCCATCCGGTACTCGTTTTAGAAGACAGCAAGAGAAGCATGCTGTCCACCTTGATCTTGCACATATTCTGACGACCTCTTTGCCATGGGAGATGTACACCTCTCCGTTTGCACATTTCGACAAAAGCACGTCTATCTCGGAGAACAAGGTCCTCGCGTCAGCAATGGGCTTTGTCTCGTCGCACAACACTGTGTCTGTTTCTGCTATGCTGAGAAGTTCAGGAGAAAGTCGGCAGGATGCCGAGGTCAGTCCGAGCACACAATGCTGAGCTCAAGGATTTGTCTTCATCAACTGAGGACACAGAATTAACAACATGAATACCTATGACGGTGATTGACACTTGTCATGGACTGGATCAATCCAACAAGGTGAGATCAATAAGAAAGAAAACGGGTTCTCAGTGTTCTCTTTTGCCTAGGTAATGAAAACGAGTGCTACTATTTCGGGCCAACCTCGAAAGCTCCCTGACCACGGGCTTCTTTATGAGGCTCATCAACCTGCCCACGCGGCCACGTCCGAGCTTATGCCCTTCCATGTTGTTTCGATCCGCCACCACCCTCCTGACAGTGTCAACGGTACAGCAGGCTAAGCAAAGTATCCCAACTAGCATTCTCATCCGCGATGATGGCGTAGTCTCCCGTACTGTGTAGGACTCGCTTTGTTTCCTCCGCGGCCTCTCGCAGAGCTCTGGCGTCCTCGTGCTGGCCCTTTGCGGCGAAAATTTGAGCTATGCGCCATTGCACCCGAGCCGATTCGCCTTTATTGCCCTGGTGAGGCTCATTGATCTGGCAGATCGTAAGAGCCTTCTCGAAGTGAAGCAAAGCAGTGTCCAAGTCTCCCTTCAACTGGAGTATCCATCCCTGGCGGTAGTGTGCCGCGCCAACACTTGCATGGGTTGGCTTTCCTTGGGACACCAAGCGACATGCCTCGATGCTTAGGTCGAGAGCGGCATCCAGGTCTCCCTGCCAAGCTAGAATTTTGGCTCGCTCGTGCTTTGTTCTAGATGGCGGAAATTTCAGTTCACCGAGATCGAGAAGTTGATAGGACAATCATCGACACTCACTCTCCGTCATAGTGGCTGTCTCTGCCATGCATTTTGAGCTGATACATCTCGGCCTCGTCCAAGTCATTGAGAGCATCTGACAAATTCCCCAGCTGTTGCTGAACCCGTGCGTGGTTTCGCAAAAATCGGTCCATGTTGAATTTCTTGTGATGCACATGATCCGGGAACCGCTTCGCAATCTCAATAGCTTTGTCCAAGTAGAATAGGGCTTCTTTGGCTTTGAAAGCAGAGCCTAGAGTATAGCCGACATCGTTGTAAACATTAGCCAAGCCATTCTCGTCAGGACGCTCCTGTTTCGAAAAAATGTCCAGCTCTGTTTTGGCGCATGTGACAGCTTTGTTGCTGCGTCCTGTTCGCTCGTAAATTCCCATGAGGTCTTGCATATTGTCTGCGTATTCGATCGAAACTTCCTCGATCTCCGGAATAAGATCCATGAGAAGCTCCTCTGCGCCTGTATATCGCTGTATCTCATGCAAAAACCTGTGCAGATCTCTCATAAGACCCACTGCCATATTTTCGGAGTCCTGTGG
This sequence comes from Diaporthe citrichinensis, assembly GCA_014872995.1. NCBI lineage: Eukaryota > Fungi > Ascomycota > Sordariomycetes > Diaporthales > Diaporthaceae > Diaporthe > Diaporthe citrichinensis. The sequence continues at coordinate 43,782 of JADAZR010000117.1, read as the reverse complement.
CTGAATGACTCACCAAGCATTGTCTCTGATCAGCTGCCTGTACTCATACCCTGCCTCAACCAATCCATCCTTCTTCAGAGACTTGTAACGGTCGTGTATGGCCTGTACATGTTGTTCAAGCTGCTGACACTTTTCCCACCGACGGTAGAGATGCTTCTTGCCGGCCCGGACGGGATACGCTTTGCGTAGGAGCTGGAACGTCATCTGGAACGCTGAGCATCGCAAGTTGTGGGACATCTGATCAAAGTAAGCCTGTTGAATCAGACGATGAATCAGGATTGGTCTTGATCAAAGACATATCGCGCAGCATGATCAGCGCATCCCCGAATCTACAAGGGCATCCCATGTCAGCATTTCATGGCCCTAGATTCCAAAACCGTGTGCATATTAGACTAACCTCTCGTCATCAACGAGGAAGCTCCACTCTTCCGGGAACATCAAAGCCTTGGGCTGGAAAAACTCCGGAATAGCCTCTGGGGCCGCGAAGCACAAGAGCCTGAGCAGCTTCGCAGCGTCTGCTTCAGGTTGGACTTCCGTATCCAGGCTCGCGAAAGCTATCTCCCAAACTGTATCCAGGTCTTTGGTATAGCCCAATTTGCGAGAAACCCCCCGGTTGTTCATAGAGCGCCTGTTTTCCTCGTAGTATGACAGGAAATCAACAACTGATTTGAACCTGCGGGACGTCTTCATATTCCTCGCCACAATGTCCACTGCCAAGGCCAACCCACCAAGCTGCTCAGACAAAGTGCGCGTGGCGCGCAGCTCATCGTCCTTGACGGATGTAGGTGTTTCGTTCAAGATCTGCAGGATCAGTCGCGTAGTCTCGTCATTGGAGAATGGAGGCACTTCAACGGTGGCCATGGATGTTTCGAGGGACTTCACCACCAGCTCACTTCTGCACGTAATCAAGATGTCTCCTTGTCCAACCTTTGGCAAACTAGCTGACAGTATTCCTTCGTCTTCCACATTGTCAAAGATGAGAAGCCAGTCGGTTTCTGAGTCTGTCAGCATTCGCTTCCTACCTCCGTATGCAGTGGACGGTGACTCACTCGTGCTTTGCAACCACTGCAGTAAGAGATGACGATTCTCATCAAGGGTGTTGTTTTCGGAGTAGCCGCCCAGATCAAGATTCCTGGCAGCATCATTGAAAGAGCTGGCTGTCTCGGCCGCGGTCTCGCTGGCTATCCACAAAATGACGGAAGTGCCGGATTCCCATCGTCTGTGAGCAAATTCAATAGCGATCTGGGACTTGCCAATACCTCCGCTGCCCCACAAGGCTACCGATCGGATCTTGCTCTGTTTGTCGAAAGCCGCTGTCACGTACTCCAGCTCCACAGATCTCCCGAAGAAGCCACTGTTTCGCTGATGAGCAATTGTGCTGCAACGGACAGCCGCTGGGGCCTCTTGGGCATTACGTTGGATTTCTTCCATTTGCTGCAGAAGTTCAGGTTGTGTTCGATCAGGCAATTTCTGGATTGACTGGGCTTTGACCAGTCTGTGGTGGAGATTTAGTCTCTCTTCAAGGCTGTCAATGTGTGGTTTGGACTCCTTGTCCAGCTCTGTCCAACTGGACAAGTAGTGTTGAATGCCGTTTCTCCTGAACGATTTGATGGCGCGGGCGGTGCACAACGTGATCTTTGTGGCAGGATCGATTGGGTCTGACAAATATGCGGTTGTTTGCATTCAAAGTGGGCATATGGTTAAATTCTGAACGCAGAAGGGGCAGTAGGGCACCCTTGTTAAAGACGTACGTACGTACCCCCCTACCTAGGTATTCACTGGTACCTTCCCACTCACTGGCCACCCCCATTCACTGCCATAAACTCCACCAGTATGTCCAATAATGATTTCAGAGTCTCAGCATCTAGGGCGAGGGATACACGGTACTTCTCTAGAAGCTTGAACCTGTCACCCAGAAAACTTTGTTAAGAGTTGGTTCTGACTTGCTGGACACCTGTGTCACAGCCCAATGCGTTAGAGGAAGGCCTAGGTGATGTTGGAAAAGCAAACAACGGTAATTAAACCCCAAGATACTTCTTCGGAAGGTGAGCATTTCAAGAAATGGCGGGGCCAGCATGGGGTTCTGAGGGTTGCCCAATGAATGGGGTGGGCGGGTTTCGTGGCGCTGCCCGAGTAACATTTGACCTACCTCTAGAAGTAGAGCAGAGACGCCCAAACAAACAAGCCGCACTCAAATTCTGTCCGCTGAAACCCCAAAAGATGCAGGCTGCAAATTTGTGGAACAGCATTCCTGAGACTGCACTTGTCGGAGCTTGCTTCTGATGAAGGGATTTGAGATGGTCTGCCATCTGTTCATAGCTGTGGAAACTGACAATCAGCTTATGATCTTTTCAGTCATCCAGGATCATTTTACACTCGTCCACAACTTGTTTCCGTACGAGTTCGCAGTCTGCAGCTGGCGCAGGTGCCGGATCCTTGGCCTGTGAGTTCGGATCTGTCGTATCTGCTATGTGAGAGGGCATATAGAATTACTGCTAGCAAATTCCACCTCCCGGCCAAAAGACCATAATAACCAATCTACCCAGATTGGCTATTCTAGCAGTATATAAGAGCCGTACCGTCACACCATGATGAGATGCCATTTGTGCAGAAACCCATGAGCCCTTGAATTGAGTACCATGGCTTGGAAAGGTTGATGCCGGATAGGAGGCGTCCGTATCGTCGGAATACAACTGGATCAGGGACAGATTTTGAAATTCGAAGTTTGGATGTCGTTAAAATAGGCAGGCACAGTAAGGCATGCTCCCCTTCTCTCGAACAGCGCGCCGGTGGCCGCAGGCTCTTTCCACTCTAACACCAATCTCATCTATCGATCCCAACTTGGGGTGCTCCCAGCTTCTCCACACACCCAGACTTCAGACTTCCTCATTTCGTTCTAGCAGCACGATGTCATTACCAACTCTTCCTCTGAAGGTCGGCAAAGTCGTTCCTCTGGTCAGTAAATATACTTGGACCACCTGGCCATCTCGGCACGCAGAACGCATCAACCGCCTTCATTGCCCAGATTGGTTTTGGAACTGGCACCGCCTGGTACAAAGGTGATACTGAAGATCGTTTCAACCCGGTCCTCGTGGAGGTCTTCACTACGGCTATCGGAAAACACTTCCACTTGGGTTGTGCCGACTCATACGGGACGGAGCGGGTTGCCGCGGGAGAGGCTGTTCATCACTACCAAAGTGCAGGACGGTTGGGTCGATGTCCATGCGGCTATGGACAAGAGTCTGAAGAGTCTGGAGCTGGATTATGTTGACCTGTCAGTCTCTTTCGACCATCTATCTCTCACGTAGCCTCTCCCCGCCACCGGTATACAGCCTTGAGATGTCATTCTGAAATTGAAAATAGTCGGCAGATACCTACTGCACAATTCGTAAGCCATTCCAACCCCTAAAGATCTGCAGAACCCCTGGACGGGACTAGAGATGGTCAAAGCTTCCGGCAAAGCGAGCGTTTCCAACATGCAACGAAACCATATCGAGGCGATCCTTGAGACCGCCAGCGAGGTTACAGTCATCAATCAGATAGAGTTGCACTCTTATCTGCAACGAGCTTACGACTTCCTCCCTTGGATGAGAGAGAAAGGCATTGAGGTGAGCTTTTTCAAGGGTCTTGCTCCTATCAGATTCGGAAAACGCGGGCCCTTGGACGAACTTCTTACCAGAATCACGGAGGCACACGGTGTTACACCTGCATTGTACTGCTGAGATGTACGCTGTACCAGAAAACTATGATCATTACCACAATATCCAATCCTGAGAGAATGGACGAATATGCCAAGGTAGCCGATCTCACGCTCTCCTACGAGGAACAGAAGGAGAGCACACAGGTTGGCCTGAGCAGCCACTTCAAGTGGTGGGGAATGTCGTTCTTTGGTCCTGGCGACAGGTCTTAGGTTTTGAGACAACTATATGGCGCAATTAATGGAAATGTTCGTGAGGCTTGAGTAACTTCGACGATGATGCATAGGGACCTTATCTCTTGAGAAGAACATCAAGGTTCATTACCTATTCACAGTAAGAGACTACAGAGTCACTACGTTCAATTGACATTATTCCCTCTCAGCAACCAGGTGTTCAATGTTGATTGACAATAATGTCGCCTTGTCCGCTTTGCTCTCGAAGTGAATGCTATTGCCAACTTTAGAGTGAGAAGACTGCTCGAAAAGAGAAGTTTTGAGTAGTACAACGACATTGCGACTGGATGTTGCAGAATATGGTTGCTCATGACGACTTTGCATTGAACCCAGGGAACTCTCGGATGCAGACACCCATGATGTGGTCAGGGCAATCTGAGATTCCAGCCAGGAAAGCCAAGTGGGTTGCAAACGCTCAATCTTGGAATATGGATAGACTTTTTCCGTCGTCGTGTGGAGTCCTGCTGAAATCTACTGACCAAACTTTGTGGTCTTGGGTCCAGAAGTTCTCTATATGAACAGTGTAGATGTGAATGTTACAACTCTTAAGACTTAGTACGGGCAAAATACATTCCTTAAAAATGTGAAAGGAATGAATGCAATGATGGTCTCTAAATGAGTTAATTGACCTTGATTTGACAGCTTGGTAGATCATACCAGCGCTTTGGTAACTTCACGCACTGTATATTGCAAACATCCATGCATTCATGATGAGGAGAACATGTGTAAGCGGCCCTGGCGGAACCTCATCCGGACACACATTTGTTGAAACTACCATCATTGGCGGAAAGATGAATAACACGTATGTTGGCGGAGACAGGTTCAGTGGCACAGATGAAACAGAAGATGTCAGGGCCGATTATGCTGATGGAAGCGAGCCGATTTTGAATTCAAAGTACTTAAGATGTCGCTTCCCACGATAAAGAAAAAAAATCGTACGCGTCGACTGCTCTACAAGATATGCTTTCATTTTAAGTCGCGTTCCCTGATTTGAAACTCCACCAAAATGTCGTGTAAGTTCATGCACGCGTGCCCTCTGTTTCACAGTCCAGCGGCACGCTGCTCCCGCGCTTGACAACACCTCAACCAGGGTCTAACCCTTGTCAACAGTCCTCAACACCACCAGCACAATGGAACCGCACTCCCAGTTGCCAGACGGTGTCAGCCGGGGGCAGGGGGTCGTGATGCTGCAGGACAACGACTTTTTCCTCTCCTGCGATCCTCACCTGAACAAGTATGAGGCCAAGGGCGAGGTTACTGAACCACAAATCCCCGAGAGCGTGGACGCACGGGGCCCTACACTGTCCTTTGAGGTGACTTTTTGGCCGTTTTCGTGCTGCTCCGGTAAAATTTTTGGTATATATGGCAGGTGACTGTGAATTATTAGGTATATATAGCAGGGGGGTATAAACTATTTGGTATATATGGCGGGGTGTATATAGTAGGAATTAGGTATATCTAGTGGGTGGTAGCAAGCTAGTAATGAAAGGGTTGTTTAGGGTTATGCAGAGTAGTGGGGAGGGGGGGGTCTTTTTCCATATGATCTTAAGCTTGAAGATGCACATCCTGAAACTATTAACATGGTCTTCTGAAAGGGAAAGGTTATTATATCAAGATGGAGAGCGCAATCATCTTCACAGAGAGACACATATCAGGCCCAGGCATTAGTTTCACGCAACCTGAGCCATGAACGACAGCGTCAGTAGTCCTTTAGCCCTAGCGGCCGGCCAGACGCCACCTTCTATCATCACCATAGACGATTTGATGAACAACACAAGAGGCGCCACAAAACATCTCGAAGAGCCATGCCAACGTTTCGGTATCACGATGGCCGTCGGAACTGCGGCTGAACGGGGGGAGACACGTGCAAAACTGGCGATGCGACTGCTCGAAGCTGACAAAGAACCGGGGGCCGACGAGGTCCTGCACCACCTATCAGATGCAATGAGGACGGGTTGGAGGAGCAGAGCAGTGCTGGAGGCCTGGGCCTCCAACCAGTTTGGTGACAGCTGGCGGAAGACATGCAGAGCCACTGAAGCCGTCGCCCGGATCATCGAGCGATTGTTCGAGCAACGGGGCACATTTGTCTCGCTCACGGGTGAGCAACTGCGCGTGGCGTCACTGAAAAAGTATCCGACATTCTTCGTCAAAGACTGCCTCGACCGCATCATGTCACACGATGAGCTAAAGAAGGCCGACAAGGAGCAGTGTGCAGAATACAGTCTCGTCTGGTCACCAACTGACTACATACTCCCCGCACTACTCTCCTACGGGCTCTTCCCCAAAGACAGACTTTTTGAGCTCTACCGGGAGCGGCTGGCCGCCATCATCGAGCAGGCGTTCGCGGAGCAGACAAAGAGGAAGGGATTGCTGCGCGGCCTGGCTATCGGTACGGAAGAGGTGGCCGGCCACGGCATGATCCTCCAGCCGTTTGCGATCCAGGTCGTCGGACATCGGGTCCCTTGCCATGTGGACATACTCGCCAGCTACTGGCTCGGTGTAAGTGCAGAGACCGACCTCGCTAACACACGCGAGGCAGTGCTGACTATGTGTCTTGCAGCAAGGAATCGCACATGCCAGGTTTGAAGGCCGCAGGCGGACGGAGCTTGCAGCACGGCACGAACCCACGCCCAATGGCCGACCAGAAGCCGTCACAACCGGTTCCTGCAGCTAGGCCTGCAGCCCTAAATGGATTGAATGCTCAAATGTCGGATTCCAAGTAGACAAAGAAATCAATCGCGTTTTGCGAGCCACGCGTAGCAATAGCAAAATGTTCTGCACATATGGATTACTAACCTGAACTGGGGCCCACTTCATATTACCAACTATTCTAGTAGTTGTACATCTCACTGGTCTTTCAAATACCCTCTTTCTCAGCCTTTGCTCAAACACATCTGCTTCTCCCCCGATATATCACCAAGGACTTGCAACATTGCTCTAGTAAGTATGGGCTGGCGCTTCCGGATCGCCGGTACCTATGTTTGGGGTGCCCAGGAGCTCCCAACGCCGTTTGCCGTAGATGATGCCCAGGAGTTGGAAACCAACGATGGAGAGCGTGAGTCGGGATCAAGCCCCTCCAAATTTACCAATCTCAGAGAATACCGCCTTGGCATATTTAACATGCCCCATATGCGTGGAACCTACTAACTCTGAGGTAACTCCAGGCCAGGCCCAGAGCAGCAATGACGCACCCCGACTTCTTCGAAAAGTACCCTCATCTACAACGCAGAGTCTATCCAGCCAGCACCATAGACAGGCAGAACCGCTGAGTACTGCTACTCACTGGGCCGCCCCACGAGACAAGACCCCGAAGGAGGTCACAATCGGCGACGAACCAGCGTTCACGTTGCTCAAGCTACCCTCCCACCACGACTCCGGCTGCGACTGTGCGGATGGTCGAGCCCTCAGCGCAGAGGCAGCGGCAGACAATGAAAGAATCAAGTCTCTGGAGAACAGGATCGAGAGGATCGTAGCTGCAAATCGACAGAACGAAGACGATGGCAAGGAGATCCGTTCCATGTTAACGTCCCTGGAGCGCCTGTTTGACGAGAAGAAGGAGTCCGACCGGAATGACGGCTCACGTGCCGAGTCCCTAATCAACGACAACAAGGCCCTGCAGGCGACGGTCCAGCAGCTGCAGTCAAGCCTGTCCACCGAGACCAGCGAGAAACATGCATTACTCGCCAGGCAGCAGGCGGACGGGGACGAGCTCGGCTCTGCCAAGTCACGCGTGGAAGCCCTGGCGGCCGAGAATGCACGCCTCAAGACGGCGGTCGAGCAGCAAGAGTCTGCCATGCTCGCCGAGCGCAACGAGCGGCAGACGTACCAGCACCTCTACTCGGCCCTCCGAAAGACCATCCGCGTGATGGTCCGCATACGGCCTGGCCCCCCGTCGAGAGGCTGGGGCGTGGGCCCAGGGCATAGAACGCTCAAGATCCACGACTCAGAACAGACCAAAGCCAAGCAGTTCCAATTCGACCGCGTATTCCAGCCGCAGAGCACAAACCCGGAGATCTTCGACGAGGTCCTCATGCTCGTGCGAACGACAGCCACCGAAGGCGCGCGGGCTGTCATCATGGCCTACGGGGCCACCGGAACGGGAAAATCACACACCCTGACGGGAGACGACAAGGCAAGCCCACCAATCCGGGGCCTGGTGCACCTCGCGGCATCAAGAATCTTCGACCTCATCCCTGGGGAGAGCACTGTCGAGGCTGCTGCCGTCTACATCTACCAGGGGCAGGTCCTGGACCTAACCCTCCCGAAAGCCAAGAGAAACCTTAATGTGCCCAAGACGGAAAAGGCGCACATACCAGACGCCAGATACCAGCAGGCGAGAACGGCCGAAGAGCTCGTCGCGCTGTTCCGCGCCGCGGAGAGGAACACGGTCACAGCCACGACGCTGATGAACGAGTCCAGCTCTCGCGGCCACACGTTCTTCATGGTCAGGATCACAACCCCGACCGGCAATCCCGACCAGCCGTGCGAGGGCATGCTCACCTTTGTCGACCTCGCAGGAAATGAGAACGTCAAGGAGAGTGGCGCACAAGGGAAGCAGTTTGACGAGGCGAGGTCGATCAATAACGACCTGATGTACCTCGGCCTGGTGATCCAGAACCTGCGGGACGGGAAGAAGGCGGACACCAAGCGCTCGAAGCTCACGCAGCTCTTCGCCGGCGCCGCCGGTCTCGGGTCCGACGGCGCGTCCAGGCACGACGTCCTCCTGCTCGCCATGGTCGACCTCTCCCCCGGGCGTATCAAAAGTGGCATCCGCACCCTCGAGTTTGCCCATACGGTACGGACTATCCAGGGATGAGCCTGCTTAGATTTGAGTAGTGCTAACGCGGTCTTAGGCAATCGGGACATCCACAGGCACAAAATCGTCGGCATAGGTGAAAGTCTTGTCGACGTGAAGGGCAGGAATCAGCCGAGCCTTGAGCAATGTAAACTACTGCGCTGCCGTCTGCCATACGACTGGCGTGGGCTTGGTACAACGGTGATGTCAACTGCCACTGTTTGGGCACTCATGTACCCAAGTGCTTGTCCCCCAGGTGAATGATCCCTCATGCGGAATAATCCCGGCTAATGCTTCCCATATTCACCCAATACACTGGTACGTACAGTAATGCATCGCCATTAATATGTTGCATTCTGTTTTTCGGGCGATTCACAAGACCAATATGCACAAGGCACCAGGGCCACCAGAACTAGTTACACCCCAACCCCACCCACTCCTCAGAGAATAAGGTGACCAATAAGCTCGGCAATGTTTGTCAGCTCAAGGGTCATCGCCGTCCTCACCGCATTATTGACCCTGAGGTTCCAGCCATCCTTCTCACCATCGAGAAGGGCATGCGAGAAGGCACGGAGGCAGAGCTCCCGATACATGCGAACGAGCGCGACAGAGGTCAGGGGCGTACCATCCTCCAGCAAAGGAGCAAAACAAGCCCTGATTCGATCGTGAATGGCGATCTCGTCGACCCCGGCGGCCTCCACCTCGCCCTTCTGCCGCTTCAGCTGCTGCCGCCGCTCGAGCTTGCGGTTCTGCCGGGCCTTGATGACGTCCTTGTCAGGGCAGCTGCTGCTGCTGTGCGTCTTGGAGTAACAGAAGGAGCATTCGAGGGCTCCCTGGGACGGGTCGATCTCGCGCAGCATGTCATTTCGTGCTTCTTTGGTTGCGGCGTGCCTTGCCCTTCGCCTCCGGCGCTGCTCCGTTCGTCGTCGCTTCTGTGCGGCGGTCTGTTTGTGCCCGACGTATTAGTCTACATTATCAAGTACAATAATCATACCGAGTGCAATCATGCCTTGACTTTCTTGCCGTTTTCTTCCCTGCCAGGCGGGTTGCCCAAGGATGTTCCTGCTCCGTCCATGGTGATGTTCTGGGGGTCCACAGGTGAGTGCAAGTGTGCGGGCCGTATTGGAGCAAGTTCGAACCGACTGAACAGGAGCGCCTCGAGAATATACGAGCTGGGGCAAGAATAGTGCCTGCCAAAGCTTCGTCAAACTGGAGCCTAACAGGCCTCACTTGGTGTAAGTAGAAAGGGCCAGATTCGGCGTGAAAGACAGGGTGGCATTGTACACCTGATACTGTGGCCACAACGATATAACCTGTTTCGGAGAACCACGACAATGGGTGCACAAAACGAGCGCAAGGCTTAGAGGCCTCGATTCCTTAAGGTTGAGCCAAACTCGGACTACCTCGGTACCTTAACATATATTATCCGAGGCAAAGTGTTCCCTTACTACCAGAATACCAGCCTACAAAGGCCTCCTAAGACTAAAAAGTCGCCCTCTTGTGTTCTAGCTTCTTTCGCGGCTTTCCGAACTCATTGCTATCACTTCTCGGAACCTCTTACCATGATACCCAGGAGAAGGCGCCCCTCGACCCCGCCCCACGAGCCCCCTTGGCGAAAACAGTACTACAAGCTACTCGCCGAGGCAAACCCTTCGGACCTCACGAGGGCAGAGCAACGGGATCTGGGTAAATGGCTAGCAGAAACCAAGAAGGGGGCGGAAATGCCGAATCAGCCGACGGAGAAGACGGCGACAGGAACAGAGCCAAGCAAGAAGAAATCAACAAGAAAGGAAGAGGAGATAAAGGAAGGAGTCCGAAAAGTAGCGGGGATAGAGGGAGTGAGTGTAAAGTCTTCAGCTGAGCTCATACAGACGTTACTAATACGCTACGGAACACCAAGGCAATGGAGGTCGCCAGTCAGGATGAGACAGGAGCCAGCGATCCTAAAGAGAGTGGACTGAAAAGGGCGAAGCCTGGTCAGAAGGCAACCAAGAAGACGGTCCACCTTGGCAGTGGGACTGGCTTTGATGGCACCGCCGCCACAGCCGGTGCAAAGTCCCACAGCAGTCACACCTCCAGTCGCAAAGCTCCAAGCCTTCCCAGGTCAGCCACGGATCATCCACCAGAGAGGAGCGACGCAACTACAGACCGTGGGGCAAACGCCGAGGGTTCGAAGAGTAGAAAAAAGGACCGCAACCACAACGCGGGCGCTACAGCCACGACCAAGTTAACAAGCTCTCGTAGAACGCCACAAGACAAAGACGACGACACGTCCATCACGCCTCAAGCCGTAGATGCTATCCGCGGGCGACCAAAATCGACTAGACCGCCAGCACAAAAGCAGGGCGAGAAACCTAGCGCTGCGATCACAAGGGGCGCTACGAAACAACACCAAGCTCAGCAGCCTGCAACAGGGAAGCCCATAGCGGACAGCACAGATCCTGCCCCCGCCAGCTTCCAGCGCAAAACGAAAGCCCAGGACGAGCCGCATGCAGCGACCCCACGGAGCACAGGGGACAGCACGGCTGCCACCATGTCGATCGCCCACCAGCTGTCGGGCAAAAGCCCGCCGCTGGCAGTCTCACCACCTACGGGCCAAGGTCCATCAGAGCAGGGGGTAAGAGCGCCAGACCGGCCAGTCACGACAAGGAAGCGACGCGCAGCCTCTGCACCCATCGAGGACGAGGGCCAGGGAAGAAAGCGATCCCGTCTCGACGGCGAGGGAGAGGAGGACTGGCGCGCGGCCCCGGTCGTCTTTGCCCGAAGGCCCCAAGACAGTATCAACAATACTGAGCGCGATGGGGATGCAGCTGCAGAGGGAGCGGCAAGCGGAATCGGAGACGTCCACATCCAAGGGGAAGGTGGCGACGGACACGCAGGTGCTGAAGATGGGCAGCAGCTCGATCTCCCCGAGAAGCCATCGAGCATCGAGCTGACGAGGGGCTACGGAGCTGTCATGGGAATTGCGTTCGGCGCCGGTGCCTTTGCCTTGCGGCACTGGACTTGAGTGGTATGCAGAGTGATCCGGCTATTGTCAGGCAGATAGATGGTCATATGTCTAGTTTTGAAACAAATAGGGCTCCAGTTGCGACTAGTTCCCATCACTGAAGAGCCAGAAGCCAGGTCCTTGACCGACGTGAGTAATAGCTAGGATGTAATAATTGCTTCGGTACTTGCATCTACGTGAGCCTCTCTGCACTAGCTGTATAATCATGAATCATACTGTTTCTTGGAAAGCCGTCATCTGTATCTGTCCAAAGCCGCCCTTTCTACCTCGATACATTCAGCTTTGCCATCTATTCTCCACGCACGGGCCATTTCCCACCCAGCTGAGTGACAGTGGCCTGTGCGCCAGGATAGTACCTAAGGTTATACCAAACCCTCAAGATCTTACAGGCCAACACTTCCACCATGCAAACAAAAACAAAATCACCGTCATACCTTCAGCTTTGCCATCTATTCCCCACGCATAGGCCATTTCCTACCCAGCTAAATGACAGTGGCCTGTGCGCCAGGATACCTAAGGTTATACCAAACCCTCAAGATCTTACAAGCCAACACTTCCACCACACAAACAAAAACAAAATCACCATCACGTCACCATCGCCAGTGCAGACATAAGTATCTCCTCCATCACAGCTAGAGAGAAGAAGAAGAAGATCAAGTCTTTCGCCATTTCAAGCTAGGTACGCTGAGAAACACAATACAATAATCGCGATAAGGAAGTTTACTTACTCATACTTACATCTCAGCCTCATTTGCAGCCACAACTAGCACTCTCAAACCACAACTCTGCCACACCTGATATCTCACCAAGCACTACACCAGCTCATATCAGACCCCGCTTACTTCGCACCGAAGTTCACACCAGAGAACAAGCGGGAATGGCAAGCCCCGTACCGGTCGAGGACGACGACACCGACGAGGACGACCTGCGGCAAGCAGGAATCAAGCTAGTCGAATTCGATTCTGAAGACGACTCTGACGGAGACTATGACGAATTCGATGACGACCAAGAGGAAGAGCTGCACCGCGAGGCAGAGAAGCGGCCCAAGCTGCAAACGGGCAGCAAGTATATGAGAGGCGGCATCTTCAGGAAAAAGCTGGACGACTTGATCATGGCCGGAGAGCTTAAAGCCAAAGACCCAGTAGTGAGGCTGCTCTACGACTATGGGTTCAACGGGCTGCCTGATTGGGACGTTTCGACGGCGCGGGAGCTGCAGGAGGAAGTCGCCTCGGCACTCGCGGCCTCCTGCGACTTCAAAGATGACATCGAGATTGACAAGCTTGATCCCTGTGAGAGAGGACTAGCCGAGTGTGTCAAGCGCCATCTCGAAATCCAGGAGATGCACGGGTCTATTGTCTCCTCCGCCGTGGACCCTGTCCTCAAGAAGTTGACTCCCCAGCAGTGGGCGCGGCAGATGTCCAAGTATATCACGGAACAGAGATGGCGAAAAGTCTTTGACTACAATTTGGAGGAGCTGCCGGACATCACGCAGTATCTCTCTCACGAACCCCTGACCACAGAAAGAGGCGTCTATGTCGCCATGTTGATAGCCAAAGACGACACCCGGCACAACCACTTGTACGCCGGCTCCGGATTCGGTCAAAAAGGTATTCGAGCAAGACAGCAAGACAGACAGCGCAAATTTGACGGCAAAAAAACCCCACAAAGCTTTTTCGAGAGGTTGGTGTGCCAGAAGAATCCAACGACTCAAGCACATGTTCGGGACTTTCCGCTATGGGGATGCCCCCTGCGAATACCTGATGCTGAGTGCGATCGATACACGCGCGCCCTCTTCATGGCAGTGCTGGTCCATCTTGCCGAGGCTGTGGTTGCACTCAGGCTTAGCGGGTATGATGACCGTATTAAGGCAGAAGGCGTCCAGGCCCTATGCCGTCTGGGACTAAATTGCCCTCGTCAGCCCTGGCGGGGCACTCTGCAGCACTGTCCGCTGATGGACGGAACCCCAATCCCATGGCCAGAAGGGCTGAGAAAGGCGCTAAGGTTAGCCTACGAAGCGCAGTATCGTCAAGATAACCGGGACTGGATCAAAGCCTACGGAGCGCAGTATTATCAAGATAACCGGGACCGGATCAAAGCGAAGTATGACAGACTGGCTGGGACCTTTCCATGCGAGGCTGATCCAGGCTGTCGTAAGACCTTTTCCACTGCATTAACATCTCGGCAGCATTCTGGTGCATGCAGAGGTCAACTTGAGTACTCATGCCTGCTTGGCTGCGGGTCTTCGTTTGATTCGTCCGAGAAGATGCTCCGGCATGCCCGGAGACACTGCAAATATTCGCCTTCTAGAATATCTGTGTTCTGTCCAAGAGGGTGCGGGGCAAAGCTTACTGACTCAAGAAGTGCAAGAGAACATGCAAACTGCGCTGCATGCATCTTCTTTAACGGAGAAGACACCTTGGGCATACAATGCCCACGGGGTTGCGGCAGCAGGTCCTTTAGTTCACCATTACGGGCAGTCAAACATGCCAACACAGGAAAGTGCCCCAAATACACTATCACTTGGACTGCTGTAGTGGAAAGCGACACGGCGGTGTTGGTGCCAGGGATTGGGCAGGCTAGGGAGCCAGATCTACCTGAGGTCGACAGTGACGGAGCTCTTCAGCGGATCAAGTCCTTCTTGGAGAGCCTCGGTGAGGATGAAGACCTGGTCCGTCGGTACGTTGATGTTTGTGGGGGAGGCGGAATGGATGAACTTGTAGGGCGATACACTGCTGAGTTAGACGACAATTGAGAGAGATGGTTAATCAATTACTCCATTCTGCTTGTCTAGGATGCCCCTGATGTAATGAGCAGAAACATGGATTTGTGTACCATTGATTTTAACCCTTTCTGCAATTTGTTTCAAACCAAAGCCTTCACTCCGCCATTTTTGAATCTGAAGCCTAATCTGGTCTGGCAGTGCATACGCGCTGCCCTCTGCTGGTTTTTCTATCACAAGGTCCTCCTCGGCGCATTCGGTAACATCCATAGACAGACCAGATCGAGCATTGGAGCTTGAAGGCCCAGCAGACTGCACACCAGATGCGCCATGAGCCGTTGTTCTGTCGGGCCCCTGGCTGGTGTTGAGATACCCCATGGTGGTCTGGCCCCTGATGAAGCCGTAGATGACAAGATCCTGCCTCAGTGTCAGCACCTCGCGCCATTGTACCCACATGAGACGCACGCACCTGGACCTCCCCCGTAAAATGCAGCTCCAAGCTCCCGGGCGTGATCTCCATCGCAGAGTGTGGTGGCCAATTGGCACGCCTCCACCTCTTGTCCGAGTAGACCTCCTGAACCAGGACTTCGAGAGCCTCGTGTGAGATGGAATCTATTTTCTCGTGAATCTTGAGAATGTACGTCGGAATTGTTGTGCAGAACGCATCGTTGTATCTGATGTCGGTCGGCCACAGCATCTGGTTCACCACAGTCAGGTGGATGGCGGCCCGAGGGATGGCCGGCCGATCTGACGTTTCACGCATCCCCGTCCTTCTCGCCAGGTCAAGCCACTCATCCATCTCACTCCTTGGCATCGTGGCCACGTAACCCGGCGTCAGGAGCTTTTCGATGTATCCTGCACAACGACTTGGCCGCGGTACGAATTCTCTGTGCTGAGGTCCCTTCAGACATATTAGCACTGGCCTGGCCTCCTTATGTCATGATAAACGTACCTGAGCAGGTGGCCGATGTAGATGGATCTTGGGGTATTTTTTCAGGGCATCCGAGAACTCTTTCAAGGATTCGGGACTGATGTTTCTTTGTTTCAGCTTGGCTATGAGCAAGTCCAAATCTGGAGGTTGCTCATCCATCATGGAAGCAGTGGGCTCGTCTGGTTTGCATTGAAGTTGAGAAGAAGAGATATGCAGACATGCGTTTGTAACTAACTACCTACCTAGGTAGGTAGGTCAACCAGGGTTAAGACTGAGAAATGGAGACATGCGTTTGTAGGCCAACCAGGGTTAGGCACTGAGAGCTCTCTACCTACTCCTGCACTTCGTTTACATCGGTCATCTGCCAGCAAATATGCCAACATAGGACGATTCCAGACAGAACAAAATGTCCCAAGCTCATCCATCAATTTCTTTGCCAATGTCTTGGCACCTTTCGTCAAGATCTGTACGGATGCCCCAACATCACTCTTCATATTCAGGACACACTCACATCATTCCAAGCATTACACTACCCTGGGTAGCAAGAACGCACTCAGATAGGTCGCATTTCCCAGACAAGACAGGCACGCGCGCCATTTACGGTATACCACCATTCGAGATCCCATACTCCAATGAGGAGTTTGGAGGACAGGTCTCCGATGTTTGTAGACCTGCGCGCGGTATCTCTGCTCCAAACGACGTATTATCAGCGTTAAACATGCCACGCGAAGAGATCCCGGACTCCGAGGAAGAGCCTGAAGAAAGCCTTGACAGAAACAGCCACGTGGACGGTATGCGATAGGCGCTGAGCCTGAAGGGAGAGGAAACAGTGCTGACCCGAATCTTAAAGTAGAGATCGAAGGCAGCGCCACACTCGGACAGACTCATCTGCCAGAAGTCACCACCGTCCACAAGGACACACATATGGGTGGTACCTCAAGCCCGCACAACCCAACCATCGGAGGTGTCAGCAACGCTGCCGCCTGTAGTGCGGAAGTGAATGAGCCCCAGAGCACGGCGGGCAAACAACAAGAGCGGGGTGCGATAGCTTCACCCCAAGGAGATCGAGCACAAGGTCACCAACCCGCGAGTGCTGATCTCAACGATCTCAACGATCTCAACGACCTCAACGACCTCAACGACCTCAACGACCTCAACGACCTCAACGATCTCAACGATCTCAACGATCCCGAGGCTCCACATCCACTAGACCAATTGTTTGGCGGACCATACATGCAGAAAGGCACACAAGGAGAGATCTGTCATAGTCACAGCGAGCTTTTCCTCCGGGCGAAGACTCACGGCCTGACTGGTGATGACCTCACCTACGAGACGGCAGCAATTCACCTAACATTGCTGAAACATGGATTCAAGCCTTCGACTGCTATGTTTGTTCAGCTCAGGGCAGAACTCTGCGAGGCCTTGTCCCTGGCGCCAACCCCCCTAGAGTTCTTCAAGAGGATCGACAAGACAACGACATATACCTCGATCTTTACACGTGCTTCTCAGAGCAACCCTGAGGCGATCCGAAAGCAATCATATGAGAACGAATACGACTACGCCGGCCGCGGAACACCTGAGTACTATGATACACTCATGGTATGGCCCCGGGACAATGGCCAAGGCTCAATTACTTGCAAGTACAAGATCCGTTTTGCCGGTTCGTACTTCAAATGGGAAGGGCGGATCTGTATGGGTGAAATGTTGGAGAGGTATCTCAATGTAGGTCTTCCCATAATTCAAAGAAGACGCGTGAGTGGCACGACTGACAATTGCCAAGGGCCGGAGGATAGAGATGGAACCTCCCAGCCGACCGGGTGATGCAGATCTCGAATCCGACGAGATTGAAGCCGATCACGGGGAAGCTCCTAACACTGACGCCGACCTCATGGATGTGGACAGGGTGGCTGAGGTTGCTGGGGGTGCAGATAGGGGTGACGCGGGACCGGCCAAGGTAGGCACTGGGGGAAGAGCAAGGCGGAAACCGCCACGCGAAGCATATTGGAGGTATGAACAGCCAGATCCGGCCCTATTTGAGACTTTTCAGAAGTTTGGGAATATGGGCATGAAGTTCCTGAACGCTAGATGTCTGCTGGAGTGGCATGAGAATGAGGAGGCAAAACGACGGGCTTGAGGGCCAGGGTAGGGAGGACGCTTGACCCACGGGTAGGCGGCAGGCCTTACTGTGTTTCGATCCGTGCAGAGGAGGCCGGGCGAGAGCTTTTCCGATAGATTGCAAGCAGGCTGGACTGGCGTAGAGTCCCATCGACCAAAGATCTGAACTGATGAATGATCAAAGTCAGTGGCTGGCGCGTTTGGAGGACGGGTCAGCCGTGTGGCTGCAGGCCTTGGCCCGCGGGCCTCGCGAAGCCTGAATGCCCACAAGACCCCTCACAGACCGAATAGATCAGGCCGGATGTCAGGCCCGGACCGTTCAGTAGATGCCTAGGAAGGCGAGTGTCTGCTATCAATTACATATACCAGCACTCGGACTCGGACGTGGACTTGGACTCGTTTCGCCCCTAGTCAAGACATTACGAAACGTTTTCAACACAGCGCAATGTCCACCACGAGAAACACATACGGCATACACGCCCGGGGCCGGGACGCAAAGCAGCCGGTACCAAACAGGTCGCTCCTGCAACTCTCTGTAAGCAACCGATAGAAGGCGCCGAGGGGGGCACCGCGGATCATTAAGGCGCTTTTGTCTTCCTTCTGACACCAGCCGTGACAGTGCGATATCTGCCAGCGGGGCTTCAGCTACATGCCATGCCACCCGGGAACATATGCGGAGAACGAGAACAGCCACCTCGCGCTCAAGGGCTGGGCCTCCGATGTCGCCCGCGACGGCCACACGTACATGGTCGGCGTGGACGGCCGGAAGCACACGCTGTCGGTGCACGAGGCGTCCCTCTCGCTGCCCCGGGTCCAGTCCCTCCTGCACACGTGGAGATACACCCGATTCGGCACCATCATGTCACTCAAGAGGCTCCGCAACTCCCGGCTCAGGTTCAGGCTCGAGGACCAGGCGCACTGGTTCAAGCAGAACAACCCCGACGTATCAGACCCCGAGTACTGGAACAACGTGCCCGTCCGCGACGTGAGCGGGCAGCTCCACTTCATCGCCCGCATGGTCGTCATGAGCAGCGACCCCGAGGTCGCCCGGAAGCAATGGGTCATCTGCATAAGGAACATCTGCAACACGCTCTTCGGCGCGCACGCATTCCCCCAGGTCCCAAACCCGTTCGCCGCCGCCTCCTCTGGATCCTCTGGAGCAACAGCCAGGGGGCAACAAGCAAGCGCCGGTGCGCAGCGGCTCGGCGCCCTCGTCTCCCGGTCGACAGAGCTGGACCCGTGGGATTTTGAGTACGACGGCGGAGGTAATATTAGGATGGGTTTCATCACGGAGCCGGCTGGATAATGCTCATGAAGACAACATCCCGGCAGAACTTCAGACAAGATCAGGCGCGAATATTCACAGGTCAGATGGACGAAATAATTGATATGCTTTAGAGGATCAGAATAAGATACGAATTGCCTCATAACACTAAGGAATTAATTGTCTATGCATCGTGAGGATTGATAACTTTTGGTGTAAGGTGGGTCGGATAGTGACCAATCGGCTCTCGTTTTGTCTGGTGACAATTCCCCCACGCCTCCATACTCTCATATGCAATCAATCATATCAAAATGGCGCTAATGACCTGTATATAACCAACCTACTTAAGATTTGTATGTACTTTATTTTTTAATTATTTTCACCTCTTATAAAATGAATACCTTCTTAATTTAATTATATCTTATATTAAATAATAGCCGCTTCTTTTTTTAATTCTTTTAATATTTATTTAAGGAGGGCAAAGGGAATATTAAAGGTGTAATATATATTAATGTTAGATTTTAAAAAAGAATTTAAAATTTTAAGAAGGGTGTGTTTTTAAGCAGAAATGATTAAATTTACCCTAGGTTTTCTAATAACTTTAATATAATTCTTAAATTTTACCCCCCTTTAATTCCTTTTTAAATTTAACTTTAACTTAAGTTATTTTTAACTTTAATTTAAATGTAAATTTCTTTTCTTTTATATATTTAATTAAATAATAAAGAGAAGAAATAAAATTAAAAAAGAAATAACTTTTTTTTTATATAAGTTTTAAATAAATTAAAGCTAAATTAAAAGAGTTAAAAGAAGTGCATATGAAAAAGGGTGTGGTATATCTTATGTAGGTTATTAGCGCTATTTTAATACGATTGATTGCATATAAGAGTAAGTGGACCAACCTTTCGAGTCTTGGCTTGCAGGCCAAGCAATCGCTCCACACTAGCGAAACTCAATCCCGCAACTTGCCCTTCGCACCCTAGCCCCGAACCAGGGGACCACAGCCAGAATGCCAGTGTCTGCGCCACTCGAAGCTGGCAGCATTACCGGACAGGTCTGTTCCAACATGTTCACCCTTGACCGCAGCCGAGACGGGAGAAAGCACTGACCCCTTGTGGCACAGGATATCGGCACCGACGCGCGCGAAGACACGCTCGTCCACGAGGCCCCGTTTGGCTTTCGCGGAAACCTCAAGCTCATCAGCAGGGACAAGAAGTACGAGCCGAGCTTCTTCACCTACGAAGGCCTGCGGCGCTGCGGCAGGGACGGGTGCCGCCAGCTCTGGGGAATATACCAACACCGCTGCGACGAGCCAGTCGGGATCTGCTTCGCGAGGTGCGATGAGTGCTGGATGCCCGTCCCCGGCGGCGCCGCGGGCCGCGCTCAGCTCCAGAGGCACGCTCCGGTCTGCCAGGGCCACCGCGTCAGGGCAGCGTGGGAACCGGCGTGGGACGGTACCCTGCACTGCCCCCTCTGCGGGTGCCCTGGCTTCGCGATCGACAAGATGAAGCGGCACATCTCGGCGTGCGATGGCAAACGGCACAGTGTCCTCGGCGGTGGCTCCGTGCCCACGGGGAATGACCCCCGCTCCCTGAGGAAGTGCGACGAGTGCGAGTTCACCTTCCACCCGTCCGTTTTCGCCACACACGTGTGCGGCAGTACCTACGACCCCGTCTGGCTTGGGGAGTCCGACATACCCGACATGACGAGGCCATATGTTGTTTGGTGTGAGGATGGACCCAGTCCATACGGCCCTTGCGGCTATGGGGGCGGTTTTATTGGTGACGACCCCGGCGGCAGGATCCCCGAGGAGGTCTGCGAAGCGAGCTGGGCGGTGCCCTTCTCGACCAACCCAAGGTACGCACTGGGGCCGCCAAGCACCCTCTTCGACCTCGTACGAGACCTGAGGCGGCTGCTGGCACAAGCGCAGGCCGAATCGGACGACACCGCAGATGAAGTCGACGACGACCTCGAGGCTGGCTTGGACGTACGTTCTACCACCGCACTGGGCGCCCCTCGCTGACCGGGTCGCAGCAGGAATATGTGGACCGGCTGGTGGCCGAGGTGGGCACGATGGTAAGGTCGCACTGCCCTCGATCCCGCACTGCTCCTGACACACATGCAAGGATATTGGAGAGAAGATAGCCCGGATTCGCGAGGAATGTGCGACCCACCGGGGCAGACGGAATGCGCGCACCCTCAGGGACAGCAACATACGCCCCAAGAAGATACAGGCGGGGCCCTGCCAGGGCGTGGGGTGGAGGCATGGCTTCATCCCGTGCCGGTCTGGCGTCGCCATCAACCTTGAGACGGCCACGCTGGAAGCCAGGGAGTCGAGCGGCAAAGTGTCGTGGGCCCTCGTCTGCCCCGAATGCCGGAGGCTTCAATCAGCAATCCACGCGTGGGTCACGCGCGGAAAGTACAATGCGGACGGGACCCGGCTCTGCCCTGTTGACTCGTGCCGCGAGCCCGTGTTCAACGGGGTCGAGTGTGAGACGCACGCGGCTCTCAGGTCGGCCCGGAGGGTCGAGGCCAAGAAGGCACGCCTCAGCACGCAGGAGGGCACGAGGCGCAGACGCGTCTGGGATATCGTCTCCCCGGGCGACATGAAGTCCTTCTTCGGCGCAGTCCGGCAGCTACCGACCCCCCCCTGGTCACGCGATCAGATGTGGTCCAGGATCGCGGACGCCGTGGCTGACAAGCCCCCTGTGCCTGACGTATTCCTCATCGACACCGAAACAGTCATCGTGAGCCACACCCCCAAGCCCCTCGAGCTCTCTGTCCTGAGGGCCAACGGCGAGCACCTGTACACCACCACAGTCGACTACGGCGTGGATGTTGCCGACCTTTGCCGGGGCATCGGGCAGCAGCTCCTCGGCTACGCCATCGGGATCTACAGGAGGGAAGGCGCCCGTTCGGCCGACGGCCGTCACCCAACCCACGGGCAGACCCCGGCGGCTATCAAGTCGAGGCTGCATGAGATCGGCCTCGGACTCGGCAGCGGCTCCGTCCTCGTCGAATGGTCCGAGAACGGGTGGGATTGGCGGGCCATCAGGTCGCTCTGCGGAGAGGCGAGCGTGCCCGGCGAGTACCTCCGCGGGGAGGACCTCCTGAGGCTCTGCGGCTACCGAGGGCCCATGGACCTGGAGACCCTTTACTACTTGTGCTTTCCGGACTGTCCACTGCACAAACGGCACCACCGAGCGGAATGGGACGTCAGAAAGCTGCACCGCATCCTGTGCTACATACTTGCACCCTCCCGAGCGCACGAGGGGGTGCCAGAACAGGCCAAGCCCGACCCCGGGCTGGCTGAGAATGCCAGCTCCTGACGAGGCACGGGAAGTGTGCGAGGAAATCCGTGACTCGAGCATGGAATATGTTTGGCAATATGTTTCGACGTCGGCAGGACGCCACTTGTCCGCCCACACAGACGGATGGATTTCGGCGCGTTAGACTTTCAGCCCCCGACTTTTGTACTGTGAAACAAATCGCCTCCCACCAACTGCTCAACGTTCCAGCGCTTGCGTCGCTATCAGCGTCACGCGCATCCCTGATGAGTACTATTTCGCGACAGGTTGGTTTGAAGTGCACAAAGGTGTTCAAGGTAATGGTTTCATGAGGGTTCGCGTGAGCGTGCACATGGTATTGGATTCGGGAGACTTTTCCAATTAAATTTCACTAGCCCCCCAGCGACTTAAGTTCCAGCGCCATTGACTGTACTTTCTATCAAAAAGACTCCTACTACCTGCCCGACATCCGTCCCCGAGCATTGACATGACTAGCAAGTCATACTCACGTGAGGTGGTAGGTGAAACACATGCTACAATGCTGTGTCCCCCGTGGTCTGGATTAACACTCTGAAAAGGATGACATCCTACGTGGATGGAGGGGAATGCCGGCGGCGAACGACGATCCCAACCGCGAGGCAACGGGGCTGCCGCTGGTCGTCCGAGACTGTTTCGACGGGCTCCTCTCGCACCACGGGCTAGATGCTCAAACGGCGGAGCGCCTGATCGCGGACTCGATCGAGACGGGAATGCCGCGGGAGGACGCGACGGTCGAGAAGGCCTCGGTTCACAAGTCGCTCGTCTGCTGCGGCCTAGACCCAGACGAACGCATCTACCGGCTCCTGTTCGAATACATCCTCCCGCACCTGGAGGCGGCAGTAGGCTCTGGCGGCATGCCCTGGGATAAGAAGGTCCAGTTCCTATGCGCCGCGCAGATCGGCCTGGAATCGGGCGCAGACCGCACGCTGCGATACCATGGCCAGGCTATCACGGAGACGTGGGTCGTGGCCGATTTCCTCATGACGATGTTCATCCACGTAAGCACAGGACGCCACAACAGCGCGCCACAACCACGGTCCGCTAACCCTCAGAAGCAAATGCTGGCGCGCGACCGATACCTCACCAGGCTCGCCAGGGGCGACGTGCCGCCCGAGTGGCAGTCCCGGGACGACGGCCTGCCGGTGGCGCTTGACAGAGCCCCATTCTGGGCCACCACGCTGCGGCTGGCTGACCAGGCACTTCAGCAGAGCATCGAGGACCAGTGCCAGGAGACGGCCTGGGAGAATCCCACGTTGCCTTCTTGTCGCCCAGTCGAATGAAGTCAACCCGGGTCATCTCGGAAGTCTCTCGGGCAGGCCAACAGAATATTTGCCCTCGACCTCGGCCTTGCGAGAAGCATGGCATATGGATGGGCCCTGGCTCCCAAATCAGACCTTCAGATCGCATTTCTTGACTCGGTGGTGTGCGTCTGAGGCCGGAATGGATTGACGGGCCCCTTGTCTTACCCGGTCACAGAAGCCCAGACTGTGATAGGACTTGGGCGCCTCTAACTCTATTTTACATCTTGATGCTCCTTGTTGGGAAGGAAAACACCTTACAGCCTACCGGTGGCGAATGGAAGAGCACGTAGGTAATTACGAGTATTGACATGCAAGATGCCACGGGGGTTAAGCTTCACAGCCGATCTCGACATAATGCAGGCCATAGCAGATAACACAGACAGGCAGGCCGTCTTCTATGGACGGCGATACCAGGGCACAAGCCTCCAGTGCCCATTATCAGTAGCCAAATAATCCTCTAGTGCTACTGAGCGACAAGTACACCGCTCCCAACTTGATTTTGTCACCTGATATGTAATTGTGCTTACAAAGCTGACATCGAATACGAGGGAGTGATGGTATCCCTGCAACATCCTCCTTTCGCTCCATCTCCCCAACCCCATTGGCATTCTCCTACTCGTTGCACGACCCAAGGCGCAAATAAAAGAGGTGATGTGCGTCGTTGCGCGGAAGTAAGACATATCACCCCGGCAGCCATCACTATGATCAACTCGATGAGCTGGCGAAAGACGCCGGCAGAGGTCCCCGAAGCAGCTGTGGATCTCGCGGCCGTCGGTCGTGTTGTCCCAGGCAACAGGACATACCTTTCGACCCCAAAGAACCCAGCATGACAGACCTGCGGCCCTACGCTCGTTCTGAGTGGGCAGGTCGGTCAGCCCCTGGTCCCCATGAACTCCTCAGCGCTGATCTCAACAAGTTCCTCATCCCCAGCGGAGGACGAAGACTGCGGCTCGAGCGACGCATTCTCCCCGTCACGGCCGGGGGCGCCTCGGCCGAGCAAGTTGCCCGATCCGGACGTGCCGATGCCCATGGGTGTGTCGCTGGCAGGCATCAGGCTGCACTCGGGTGTCTCCGTCCGGCCTGCGCCGTAGGGCGGCTCTGGCACCCAGTCCTTCGAGGTCCTGGCGGTGGGCAATGAGGTTTGTCGGGTGGCTGGCGGTCCCATGTCCTTGTCAGGGGCGTCTGGCGGACTCGAGGAGAGCCTCGGCCGCTTCCTGACACAGGCGGTCTCTTCGTCCTCGGGTGCTTCACGCTTGACCGCCGGGATGGGGCTCAAGTTTGAAACGTCGTCGGCTGGCCCGTTGTCGGCCCGGTCTGCCTCTCCCCCTTGCTCCCGAGCGGACTCGCTCCCGGCGGGGTTGCCCGAGGATTGGTCACCGCGCGCAGCCAGAGCCTGGTCGTCGAGGATCGTGTCCAGCTGGCTTGCCTTCTCAGACTGTCCTACGGTCAGCGGTCATGCGTGCTGCCGATGTACAAGATAACTTACCAGGATGTATATCGACAGGATGTCGTCCACAGAGAGCTGCATCTCGGCCTGCATCAGGGTCCGCCCCAGGCCGAGGTGGAGGAGAAGGTCGGTCTTCTTGATCGTAGTGAGGTCGACCCCGACCGTGAGCGTGCTGTAGATGCGTTCGTAGAGGCAATGGCCCCTGGGGACCTTCATGCTGACGAGCACGTTGTGGGCGTAGCAGCCCTTGTCCTCGAGCTCATACCCGCGTCGCGCTCTCCAGCCGCTCTGCCGCGCCGCCTTTCGCGAGTCGTCGAGGCTCATCACCGGCTTATTCTTCCGCTTCGCGAGGATGCCTGCACACCAAGACATCTTGCCAGGTCTCTTGCTACGAGGGCGCAAGTTGGAAGGGCCGTGGGTCGGTGGTGTTGGTTCGCCGCAGCAAGGAAGCACAGAACAGACATATCACGCTGGGCTCCACATCAAGAAGTGATATCCCGATGGGTACGTGTTGGGTTCAAATAGGACCAGACCACCACTTGTACATAAACCCAACCTTGTTAGCCCTAGAGGCTACCACCCAACTGCAGTGCCCTCAAAGGCCGCCACAGCAGGCCGGGACAAAGTGACCAGCACGGCCAGACTAGCTATAAAGCGGATGGGCGACATAAAGGACCAGCAAGAATGTCACTGCATGCCACTTGGTCTAGGCGTGTTGATGAGTGCCATTATGCCGTCGGAACCACTCTCAATGACACATTGTGCCCGCACCCCGGCGCCGGAGATCAAACAGGCTCCCTGTTTTCAAAGCTGCCAGCAGCTTTGCAGGTCCCGTCCACTCTGCCTAGCACAGATATCGACGTCCTGATACGGCGGAACCAGCACGAGAAGTCCAGAACCCCGTTGCTTTCACGATTCCTGGTTCCTGGCTGGGACTTGCAACTCGCTCCTACGCCCTTCTGAACATCCCTTTGCCCACCTCCCTTCTTTTCTGGTCACCTCTGTCATCACCGTGCTCCATTCTTCTCCTGCCACCTCTGCCATCATTGCGGTCCTGCTCGTCTGCCTGCCGTTCTGGCATTGCCGCCTGCCTCTGTTGCTCAAAAGAGTCAGCGTCCAATGATAAGTGCTCGATGGGTATATGGCACTCATACGGAGGTGCCTTGCAATTGTCTTTGGGTACATACCAGGATGTACTTTGTTGCTAATCGACTGACAGCAACCCTGCCCACAAATGAAATACCCTCATCTCCCATGAACTCAACATGGTATTTGAGGTCACTGGCACCTGTGCCCATTTTCCGCTTCAGATCCACAATGCTGTTAAATTGAATTAGAGGGCCATTGAGCATCCCTGCCCCCTTTTTCTTACAAGTGATCTTGTACACGGCGTTGCGATCCAAGCGGGTAAGGAAATCAAAGCAGTCCTTGGAGTCTCGTAACCCGTCGCTGATGATTCTTACGAGTTCTTTGTGCCGCGGGTGCTCCTGTGGGACGTCGCGCCTCTGAAGGACAAGATGCGCCAGCTCGTCACACCATGATTGCCCTGGTTGAGACCCGCCGGTTCGTGTGTTGAAGCTACGGTATACCTGGAGGACTTTGTTGGTGTCACAGTCCTTTTCCATCAGTTGTCCGCTGAAGAGGCGATCCAGTGGATCAACTTCTGCCTCCTTTGCCTGCCTAGCAACAAGCTCCTTTGCGCGGTCGAGTCTCTCTTGACCACCAAGCTCCTTGACTTTCATATTCGAGAGTTTCTGAGTTACTTGTCTAACACTGTACTGGGCGTTCAGATTGCATTTCAGAGCCTAAATTTAATAGAGAATAGTTAGTAAATGTTAT
The DNA here is from genome assembly GCA_014872995.1 of Diaporthe citrichinensis. NCBI lineage: Eukaryota > Fungi > Ascomycota > Sordariomycetes > Diaporthales > Diaporthaceae > Diaporthe > Diaporthe citrichinensis. The sequence goes on along the minus strand of JADAZR010000117.1, from coordinate 17,107 downwards.
AGGATAGTAATTAATCTTATAAATTCAAACTTACTCGACTGATTTCTGTAACATTAAAGTTGTGAGCATGTCGATTACAAAGCAGGTTCGTCTCTTCTTCAGTCCAACGGGCTCTGGACTCGGTATTGTCTCCTTTTCCCTTGTTCTGACCCTGCTTTTCGTCATATGCCTTAGCAGCATCTCCACCCCCATCGACGGCCTGAGCCCGGCGCTGCGCCCGCTTTGGAGGCATCACAGCTAGGTCAGAAGTATCTGAACCAACCGGAAGGAAGAAAGAGGCTAGATTGGATTCAGGATATGTCAGAGAGGGACACGGAAGGTTCCTAAACAACCTGAGAATGGTAGCTTATGGTCGAAACTTACTTATTGGTGCTTGATCTTTGCCTCGTGTTGTTGGTATTGGTTTCCTAGGCATGTCTGTTGCTGAAAAGACAGAAGAGATTGATTTGGCAGTATGGTATTGTAGGCCAGCTCTAATTGGAAAATTTGAGGCTTTATAGTAACTCAAGGTTGGTTTTACTGCTGCTGCGTAGTTACAGAAGTAATATGCAAACACACTAAGACACCTAGGTAGTCATGATGATTTTGCCTAAAAAGCTGCCTCTGAACAAAAAACGGTAATTCATGACCACAAAGACGGATGACACATCCACAAATATAGCCCCCAGTACACACACAACGCCCACCTCCATGTGTATGATATTTCATACTATACTGACTCCGCTGCTGTTACAGTAAGCTATCTTTATTTATGCTATGCTGAATATCCTCATGTACACGCTCGCCACAGTATAAATCGCTCAAATTTGTAGTGCTGGGTCTCTCCTCATCGGCGTCTCCATCACTGCTACTGCTAACAAGGTTCCTGCCACTGCGCCTTGAGACCAGAGTAATCTAGTTCCTACGATGCCACTACAATACCATATCTGAGCAACTGGAGGTGCTTTCCAATACCAGACTTAGTAAAATCCACCTCACAGTTAATTGATTCAGCAAGCTATTGCTATGTGATGCCTGAGTTGACTCACGTGGTGATGAGGGCTACCTAGGTAAAACAAAAGCACCCAAGGGCTAGGTGAGGGTGATGGTGAGAAAGAGGGCTCTGATTGGCTGTAGTCCTTAGTAAGCATATAGGGATCACATTTGTGCGGAGTAAGCCCAGGTTTACATCAAACGCTTGAGTGCCAGAGCCGATTGTATCCACACAGACCTCCCAAGCTCTCCACTCCCGAGCTGTGCTGCCAGGCCTGCCGGCTCGGCCATCACAATCCGACCTGCTTTTGAACAATACCCATAATATCATTTGAGATCTCTCGGGCAAGACCATCTGCCAGGATGACGCCGCCGATGCCCAGAGAGGTCTTTCGAGATCTTTATGAAGTTGGCGGGCACATTGACTTCGACTTCAGTGCGTCAAAAGAAGAGTGCCAGAAAATTCTCGAACAAATGAGAGACTTTGCCTCCAAAGAGCAAATCGAGGACTTCTATCAAAAGACCAAGTCTGATAAGGTCAATTCGTTTGTGGTATGTACTATAACACCATGACGACTGTGCTGAGACGCGCTGGCTGACCGCGACTTGCAGGATCCGGCTGGGCTTTTGCAGCACAAGACAGGCGACGTCCTACGACGCCCAGAGCTCGCATCAGGCAAATACCTCTCCCGACTGGTGGGCGGCGCAGACCTGCCACAAGTAGTCACGGGCCGGTGGCTGCAGCTTGCGGAACACCTGAACATGCCAGAAACCCCCGGAGACGAGCCGGATCGCCACCTGTGTGCATGTGCTCTGCACCTGGCCCTCTACAGCCAGCGGGTAGAGGCCGGGAGCGAGGCGCACAAGAAGCTGTTCGACAAGCGGGTGATTGATGCACTTGCTGGGTTCTCCTCTGACAGCTCCAAGGATCATCTGGACCTGCTCCTCCAGATTGAGGACATCTGGTTTAGGAACGGTTCTGAGGATGGTCTCTCTTTCCGGACGGAGACGGGGACATACCAACAGCACGGGTGGGTAGATGGCACCTCAATCAAGACCGACGCGCAGTCGTTTGACTCCATCATGATTGGGCACATCCTGGTAAGGAGGAGGAAATTCAGTCCGTTAGATACCATTGCTAACGAACACACAGGTGTGGAGGCAACGGCTGAGTCCCGAACATCCGTCACGAAATATAATCAACCTCGCCCTCATACAGAACAAAAGGTTGCCTCCCAAAGCATCTGACTTTGACTTCGACCATCCCCCCAAAGCTACTTGTATTGACGCAAGTAAAATTGAATGGAGCGCACCTGGATCAGTTCAGGCGCAGAGGTGGGTGTTGGCTCAACTGATTAAACACACTGGTGGCCAAGTCAACCTCAACCCAACGGAAGAGAAGATCGAAGCCCTCGCCGAAAAGATTGGTATTACGCCAATACAGCTGAACCACAGATTACAATTCTTGGCAGAAGTGCAGAGGCTGATAGACGACGGGGTCCCTGAGCTCAAGAGGCGAGGTCAAGAGAGTGAGATCTCTCGACTCAACTGGACACCAGAGGTTGACGATTGGCTGCTTGCCAAGACAGACGAAGACATTACAGCCAATGTTCTAGCAGCAGTACTGGGGGTTAAACAAATTGCCGACCGACTCAAGTTCTTAAAGGCTAGCAATAAGACAACTACAACTACCACAGCGGCCTCCAAAAAGGGAACGACAACCGGCAAGGGCAACTCTGCGGCCGAGAGCACGCATAGCACCGCTGCTGGTCGGGCGACTCGGTCAATATCCCGACGCAAGAAGTCGAGTGTGGAACCCGATGAGTCTAGCCCTCCCGGATCAGACGATAGCTCTGGAAGGGGTGCTGGTGTTGATAAAGGACCGCAATTACCAGATGATGACGATGATTCCTCTTTCGATCCAGAAGCATCCGACTCAGAAGTAGATGAAACATCCGACTCGCTGGCAGATGAAACATCCGACTCGCTGGCAGATGAAGCAAGGCCCAAGGGCAAGGCCAAGGGCAAGGCCAAGGCCAAGGCCAAGGCCAAGGGCAAGGGCAACTAGAGGCGGTTCCGTGATTTCATGATAGGGGTGACTATGGGTGAAGCGTACTGTAGACTCTTGTATATGACATCTCTACTGGTATTTTGAGTTGCTGATCCATGCATGATGTGACTCCTACCTGCGGCACACCCTTTCCCGGCACACCAAAATATCCTCACCACACAAACTCAAATGCCTTAGAAGAGTGCATTTCATTCAATTCCGTACTGGAAAAGACCAAAATGGTACCATCGTAAAGCGCTGATCTCACTCAGCTATCGTCGTTGAGTGATCAAACCTCAAGTAATTCATCTCCCCTAATGTGTGATGCTGTGGTGCGAGAAGATCAGGCTTGAGAGTATTGTATAGAGAAACAAATTACGACTTGTCAATTAAGCCTAATAGGCAACTCAAATTTTCTTAGCCGCCAGCCTCACAATTCGGAAGAAGTCTTCAAGCCAGCCATCAATGATTTCATTTGTCTCCAATCTACAAATTGTCAAAATTCAAATTTAAAAAATAATGCTCATCGAGATTATACTCAAGTAAAAATGTGGCGATCAAGTGGGAATGGGTGCGGGTAGGGGGGTCCCCATGGGGTAGGGTGTCCCAGGGGTAGGGGTGGCCCCCGGGCAGCCTTGTCAAACAGCCGGTGCATTTGAGCATATTCTTCGATACAGCCATGTACGTGTGGAATCAACAAGCCCAAGCCACAGGTACGGGAAAGCCGGCAGTATCAGTAGCACAGCACATCATCGGCCGCCTGCGGGTGGACAATACGCCTGACGCCTGCGAGAATGGACAGCAACCGCGACGACGGCGCCGAGGAGAGGATGCTGGATGCGGATTTCGCCAACGACGACCTCGAATCATTCGGATACCACCGCTCCGGATCGGGGCTCCTTGTGCCCCTGGGGCATGTCCGAGACGAGCAGCCAGACGTTGCGACCCACGACGCACTAGTCCTCCGGCGGGGATCGCGAGACGAGCTCCTTCTCCCCCAGCCTGGCTCGTTGCACGAACCGGCCGCGGAGCCGCAGCACCCGGCCAGACGGGAAGAGAATGAGCGACCCCCGCTGAAGCAGACCAACAATTTCAGCATCAATGTTAACATCGACGGTGGCGGTCTGCGTGCCCGCAAGAAGGTCAAACGGACCAAGAGCCATCACGACGAGGCCGTAGACAAGAGCGGGCCGGGCAAGGAAGTGAGGGAACAGTCCAAGGAGCGTCGCGGCGGGCCGGACACACGGTCGTACTGCGGACCGTTGTGTAACCTCTGCACCATTCTGATCCTTCTCGTGGCGCTCGCAGCGGTCTTGTGCACCATGGCGATCCCGGCGTCCGGCGTGGACGAGCAATTGGCGGTCAAACCCACCGGGCCGCGCCAGCGCACACCGCCAAGCGCCATCGCCGACTCCCTCGGCAAGCTCGACTACGACGCGAGACAGCTCGAACGGCGCCACGAGCGGGCCATGGCGCACCTGCCCGAAGGGGCTGACCTGCGGGGCGTGCTGGGAGGGAGCACGCAGCCGCACCTGCTCCGCCACCAGATCAACAGGCTGCGGGACCTCCGGGCCCGGCTCCTGGGCGAGGAATACGAGAGCAGCATCATCCACGACATGCGCTTGTCAGAGGCCCGGCTGCGAGAGCTTCGGGAGCTGGCCGGCGGGCCGACCAGCATGGGCGCTTGGCTGAGGGCCGTCGCGCCGCGCTGGGTGCGGTGGCGCCTCGCTGGGAGGGACCCGCAGATAGCCGAGGTGCTGCGAGCGGAGCGGGCCAGGGCGGAAGGAATGGAGGAGGAGGTCAGAAACATCATGGTCAACATATCGGATGCCCGGGGTGCTGTACTGGAGGCCTGCCAGTCCAGACCGCGCCAGAACGCCCAGGGCGGCTGGGTGCTTGGCGACGGCTCGGTTTGTCGCAGGGACGGGGGCGGGTTGGAGGCGCCGGGGCGGGTGGGGATGGGCTCTTCCGGGGCGGAGTCGGATGCGAAGGCGGCGCTCGGCTTCATAAATTGGATATGCCAGGACCTCGACGCGATGACGGTGGTGGTTGACGATCACGGCGCCGTCTACCGGGGCCTGCACGATGACAAGTCAGGTTCCCATAACGCACGCATGCAGAGCCTCGCGGCCGAGGCCGCCAGAGTTCTGGAGAAGTGGCAGGATCTGGGCGGTCGGTGGGAAAAGCTTCATCTTGAGCTGTAGGGCCCCTGGACGGTACAGCGTGAGGAAGACCGGGTATCATAATTCAGGTGTAGGAGGACATTGGCCAGGCTTATTCCCGTGAGATTTTGCAACTTCCTTGGTCGAGAATACCAGACAGAATTGTATTCTACCTTTAACATTGTAATCAAATATATGATGCTAGTGCTGATGAAAGGGTTGGGTGGGTATGTAATATGAAGAGTTGGAACTAATAATTAGAGCCGTATTATACTGGTAGGATTTTGATAAAATAGATGGGGCTGTAACGAATTATTGTCATGAATCTATTAAATGCTAGCGAAATAGACCGTTTGAACAAAGGACCAGTAATTTCCAATCGCTATTGGAAATAACCCAGCAGTATATAAGTGCCACGGTGCCATACCGTCACGATTATAAGTCATCTGAAAATGTGTATATCATACTGTTGAGAAGTCACGATCTGTCATGGCTGTGACTGAGACTCAGCGGTCGGTCTGTTTGTAAGCTGACGTTGAGCATCCCCGAGGGCACTTTTCACCAAGACCTTGGGCTTACCTGAATTAGAAAATTCCAATCGCCGTGTAAATCCATTGACAGTGCGGTCTGTGGGCTCATGATTATTATGCTTTGGATGACAGCATGAACGCTGAAACCGATTATGCTGAATTTTAGTCTACATGTTTCAACTAGGAGATTTATACGCTATAGAACTATGAGATCATTCAATGATGGAAGCTTGTTATCATTCAACAGTCAACGCACGAGGACCACCGGTTTGGCGGCTGGATAATTGCCTAGGGACACCCATTGCATATAAGCTGGCATCTCAAGTGCCCGCGTGATCATTGCGACACGGATCAACTACAGTAGACCCTAATGGCGTAGCACCCTATGGCAGTCCCTTGGTGGTCGAGTGAATAGACGGTCAATCACTGCAGGGCACGCACCTCAAAAGGGGTGCCTCCTAGCCTTCCTACAGTCATTATCTAGCCATACTACGCCCGCTTTGAATTCAAACAATTACACATTGGCCAGACCCCATCAAATATACTACACACCCTTGTAAAAAGTCTTGGCGACAAGTTTCACCCCTGAGACTGACGTGACCTGAGTAGCAGGTAGGAGACGTAAATTGTCTATTGACGTAAGCCGGACGGTGGTCCAGTGTGATGCGATGATCTCTTGCTTCACCGTTCCGTGGTCATTGATTTCCTCAAAGCGGCGGCCACTTTTACGAGAGAGCAATTGATAACGAAAAAACACACTATGTTGTTTGAAGCACCAAGTTGCAAGTATATAAGTAAACACGCAGTGAAGAGAAAAGAACGTCAGAAAAACAAACGAGACAAAAAAAGGGGGGAAAACGGAAAGAAGGAACAAAGAAAAAAGGAAAAAAAAAAGGGTGTGCCCACTGACCCGCCCAAGCATCCACTCTGATCTTCCAGGGTTGGGATCAAGCACGGTGATTATTCAGCGAGCGACCACGTTTAAACCACAAGAGACTGTTAGATACCCACACCTTTTCGCCAGATCCACGTACGCCACGTCGCCATGAGCATACCGACAGCCAGTAGCCCGATAGCGCGGCCAGGGCTCACGCTGGGAGGGGGAGGCGGGCCCTGACCTCAACCCACAATCCAACGCGGCGTGCTGACTGCAAGCATGAAGGGGCTAGCTACCGGGAGTTGCCCACGGTGCAGTCATACGTGAAGAGATAGCCGCCATGCCATGTCTGAAGAGGAACATGAGCCGACGAAGTGCGCGTCCGCATGTTGGTTCTCTTGGGAGAGGATCCGGCCGGGCTCCAGATCGACTGCAACACCAAGAGTCCACACGGACGCCTCCTCCTGCCGGCGCGTGCTCACAGCAGCAGGCTGGATGACGTGCTATTCGAGCACCCCGGCTCGACGATGGCACAATGGGTCACGACCGCAAAGACGGCAGAGTCGTTTCAAGCCTCGCGAAGTTGAACGTGTGAGAGAGGAGCCGTGCCCGGTCCAGCTCGACTACATCACCACAGTAACTCGAAGGCTATCTATGAGCACCACACAACCAATACAGCCATTCTCCAGGGACCACGGAACAGGGAGCTGAGGAAGGAAAGTTCTTCCCACAGGCCCAAGTGCAGGGAGGGCAGGCTATTTATATCATGTTGAGGCTTGGGCGGAACGAGTTGGTGCCCTGTAAGTGGTGAATTCTTGGCTCTCAGCCTTACTGCACGACTGAGTCCCGCCTTAGGCTCTGACTTTCTGGACGTTGTGATACAATGAGTCCGCACACCACCGCCTGGAATATCGAGCAGGTGTCCTCGAGTGAAACGGCGATTCCTTGTGAGCTTGTTCTCACAATGCGGGTCGACTAGGTTTCCGCGTTAAAGCGGTCTTTCTGCAGTCAACGGCGGCAGAGGTATTGTTGTACTAGAGCAAGCGAGTCTAGGCACACTCGACGGAGCCTGTTGCGTCAACATACAACAGGCAGAAGCTCCACTGCAGGCCTGCCAGCCTTGATCCAAGCAGTACTCCTAGCTACAAGGTGCAGGGTAAGAGAGACACGTAGGTGATGGGCCGCTTGAGGTGAAGTGCGAGCCGGGGTCTTGCGTGCGAGCAAGCACCGTACATGCCCTCATGGGCTGGTATGTAGACAATACGGTCTCGCTTATGCTTCACCATTCTTGCAGGCTGCAGACAAGAAGTCAGTGGCTTCATGTGCCATGATTGATATTTTGTGATATATTTGTCCTTCTTTTGATACAATTCGGCACTGGCAGCCAGTCCAAATATCCTCCAATGCCCAGCTAAGAATGACGCCAAGGTTTTGCCGGTCCTCTCAAAGGGCCATTCTAATCCAAGACATATGAATCCGCGCTCACTCATGACGGTCTATCCAGAAGAGGTAGAGCACAGAGCCAACTCTGTCCCGCAGGCGTACAACGCGCACACGGCTTCAAAACTCTTCACACGCGGCATCGCAGCAGGCGCCAAACGCTGCAGAACAGATCGGCCCAAGTTTTCCAGGAATATCCGCGGCCTCGCGCGGCGGGCTGATGACTGCCCCCGGCGTCAAGCCCCCCTTGGACCGCACTGCAGGCATGAAGACCCCATCGTAGAGGCGGCGGTTTTTCTCGACCTCCAGGAATTGTGCCGCGCGGAACACTTCGGTCACCAGGTTCTCGGTGCTCTCAGAACGTCGGCGTTGCTCGACGCGCTGGGCAATGCTTCGCGCGGCACTTCGCAACTCCGCTCCCTCCACTGTCGTCTCGACATCGAGGACAGCGTACAATGATCCCGGGGCGCTGTGGCTCGTTGACAGGCGGCGGGTTTCGTTGACCAGCGTGGACAGACGGATGTGGAGGTCACACGCAGCCCAGATTTGACAGCAATCGTCCCCGCAGCTGTATGCCGGGCGCAACAGACCAGGAATTCCGTCCACCCATTCCATGGTGACAGCCGTGATCACGCCCGTTGTAATCATGACGAGTATGGCGAGCGGGGAGATCTTGAGCCTGCTATTTCCCAGGCGGATGCCTATCGTGCTGAGTAGTAGACACTTGAGCGAGCCGGCGAGACCGCGGAGACCAGTGACGATGGTGCAGACCAGGGCCATTGCGAGCCACCATGACAACAAGACAGACCGTTTGAACTTGGAATCCCTACCCGCATGGATGACTGGGATTAGATGTTGGCTGAACTGGCCATGCTCGAGCTGGGGTGTGTGGGTTACGGAAGCTTGCCTCTGGCGGAGAACGACTTGAGACTCGGCGTGGCTCATAGTGCATTGATGATGTCCAGTACGGTTTCGGGTAACAGGGAGACTGCTGTGGCTGACAGCTTGGGTTGGGTCTCGAGCTCGTGTGCGTTGTCTCACTGATCTTCTCAAAGGGGGCGTGTTCGTGTTGCATAAGGGACTCTTGTTTTGGGAGGTAATAAGATTAATACATACTGATTTCCCGTGCCTTTTCTTTCAGGGAACGGCATCTTCTGGTTCGTAGGCTGCCTTGGGATACAGGTTTACTTTGCTATTGTCCCACGGGATAGTACAATGCGCATTGGCCCATTTGGCCTGCTGACTCGGCGTGCTGGTACGTGCGCTGTGCCGAGGAAGAATCCCACAAAGGACCTGGAGTTTCAAGAACGAGTTCATGAGGTCAAGTCAGCAGCAATCCAGAGCAATCAGGCGCCCGAAAGGGGGTGGGCTTTTGTTCTGCAGGAAGTGTATCTCGGGTTTCGGCTGCCCCTTGTTCCGGCCTGCAGTCCTGCCCGGGTGCCGGCTGTAGAAAACAGCAAACGGGCCCGACTTTCAATTTTTGGACATGGACAGCGCCCACACCAATCCCACCGTTACGTATCCAGCCCAGAGCCTGTCAACTCCCCGTACTCAAGATGGCCGAAGCCATGGTCGACAGCCTAACCCCAGCCGAGCTGAGCCTCCTCGCTATCATCATCAGGAACCAGATCACGCCCTCTGGAGTCGCCCGCGACTGGAAGGACATCAAAAACTTTGGACACATCGCGGTCGTGTGGAGATCCAGGACCGACTCCCAGGACACCGACGAGCAGGTCCGTGAGATCGGATACGGCGTCATGCGCCAGGCGATCAAGATGGGTCTTCTTCAAAAGGACAAAGGCGGCGAGGAGTCGTGGGTCGAGGACGTGAGCGGTTGCACCACCGGCCGAGACCTGCGGGATGCACTGGCCTCCCGTGCCTCGAAGAGCAACTCGAAGGCCAGAGCAGATGCCACCAAGGGCAAAGGCAAGGCCCGCGCGGATAAGAGCGCCCGGGCGACCACACAGCAGCAGGCCGCCGCTGCCAGCAGCAACCAAACCCACAAGACAACTAGCAAGCATGGCCAGGCCACAACGGAATCGCTAGTCACCTCGAGCACTCAGGGCATCAAGAAAGCCACGGCTGATCCCGGATTGCCACCTTCGAGCAGAAACAAGGAGGAGACTGCACCCATGGGTCCGCAACGGACCGATGTCAGAGAATGGTTGAAGATCTATCCTGCAGAAGGCGCAGCCACCAATGATGCGCAATCGTCCGCGGCGACTAGCAGAAGCTCCAATGCGAGCACAAAGGTCTCACAGAACCTCGAGGAACAGACACAGCTGCTGGGACTCATTGCGATGGGCAAGCTGGCACCTGACGGACAGCAGCGGCTCAAGAAACTGCAGGAGGAGTACCAGGCCGCGATGAAGGGCGCAACTGATAATTCCATCGATGGCAGCCTGTAGGCACAGTTTCATAAAGGTAGCTCAACAAGCATGAGTGCCATAAAACTCAACGATGGTCACATGTTCGGCATGGAAAGCGCGGGCAGTGGCTGCTTTCATCAGGTGACAAAGCACTACTCCATTGCTCAGAAACGTCGTCATTGGGAGGGGGAGGGGAGGATCAAGATGAAGGACGGTGACTTCTCCTCGATCATGAAGATACATGCGCCGGCGAACACGAGATTATTGCAGTGCTTCTCACCGTCACACGTGTTCATGGAGGCGATACTGGCGAGGCATTTCTGAAGTTCAGCGCCTAATGACTTTTGGCTGTAGACACACTCGCCCCAGCCTCGCAATCTCTCTGTTAGCAAACTCCGAAGCACAAAAAGGACATCCATACAAATACACTGCATTTGGAGGTAGTCAGCGACTAGACGCGATGTAGTACTGGTAGACGCGATCAAGCAGTAACACAAATGAAGAAACCGGAGATTTGCAGCGGCGAAGGTAGATGGCACTCCGGTGCATACTCAGTCCCCGGGCGGTAAATTGAGACCAACACCGAATTACACAATCAATTTAACTCTGCTGCTTGATCTCGTCGTTGCTGAGCATGTTGTTGTCGTTGTCAACGGGAGGTCAACTACCTAGTCCCAGGCCGATGGTTCCCGCCAGTCCTCCGAACCCCAAGTAATCTAAGCCCCAAGGTATGATCTTAATGCCAACTATGTTAATACCGATGAGTATTCAGTCGATCAAACCAAGCTTTGTTCAAGTCGTAGCGACGGGGCTTGTGAGCTTCAGAGAGTACTATCTGGGGATGGCAAAGTCGACTTGGTATGGCGGGCTCTGATTGGCTACAGTTCGCCCAGTCCGGGAGGGCCCTTGACCTGCAGTGGTGCGAGCCTCCGCTTTCTCGATGGAATGTCCGTGTCCCCGTGATCATGTAAGCTGAGCACCCGTCCGTTGACCTCAGCTACAGCCAGTTGTCGTTCACATTACTCCTTTGTCAGCGCGCTTGCTGCCTCCTCGAGGAGCAGGACCTCCTCCCACTTGTCCGCTACTAGGCGGAGGTAGGCTGGGAAGAGTGACTTCGTCGGCGTGCTTGTCTTCTTCAGGGAGTAGAGCTGTAGGATCTCTTTCGGCACCGGTGCGTCGCTGCGCAGGAAGTACGTCACCGATGGCAGTTCGAGCGTGATGCGCAGGATGTCGGGCTCGGGGGCCTTGCCATTTGACAGTGGCGCGAGGATCTTGGTCAGGAAATCGGACAGGGCTTCAGTGGAGTCACCACGCTGTGAGACCTCGATGTGTTGGGTTTCCGGTTCTGTCTGTTTGGACATTTCGATGAGAAGGGGCCGGGCTGCCGGCAAGACATGTGAGCATACCTGACGTGGCTCCCCATCGTTCATGTTCTCTCCGTGTTTGATCTGCTCCATGATGCCCTGGAGGAGGCAGGACCGAATTTTCCACTCTTGGACTGGTGAGATCTTGCGGTCAGCAGCAAGGAGCACCAGATGTCAGCTGCCGTCGATACCCGCTTGTGAGCAGAACTCAGTAGTCCCGGAGGGCGCGCTGACGACACAGCTCCGTCACGACAGTACTTGCATTTCGTGTAACATGGACAAAGAAGCCTGTGGGTCAATATGTCTGGGATGCTATACTATGGGCTCGCGAGCAAGATTGCTGGAAGCTGCCGGAAAGGAAGGGCTGTCTCGGAGCTGCAAACGGGCCGACCTGAGGAAAAATCACAAACAAGACCCAGGGGCAAGACGACCTGGAGAGTTTCTTCCCTCTGCAAAAACAATCATTTGCAAGAGCCGTCATCTACAAATCGCAATTCTTCATCCGCTCTTCATCGACAGAAACACCATGCCTGTCTTCGTCCTGGCAGCCAGAGGCGCCGACCTTGGCACCCTGTCTGGCCCCTTCACCCCTGGAGAAAAGGAATATCTTGCAATCTTCTTGCAAATATTCCAAGTCGACATAACCAACCCCAACGTACAAGTCGTCATCACAACCAAGTCCCACATAGTCGAAGACTGGGAGCTGACCGAAACCCGCGTCGTGAATCTTGCCCAGCGATACGTCAAGAAACTCATTCGAAACCGAAAAGTCGGCCTGGTCGCTGAGGGCGCCGCCTCGTACGTGTCGCCTCAGAGTGACCTCCTTCCTCGTGGTCGGCTCGCACGAGCGTACTACGCGAGTGGATACCATGCGGCGGATCCCGCTCGAGGTCGACAAGACGTAATAGCACATGTCTTCATGCAGCAGCAGGGCTTGTTCATGCTGTGCCCGAGCCGGGACAGGCCTTTCCATCCCACAATAAGGCTGTCCACGTTTGAGGTGCGACTCCCAGCCAGGTTTTCTCCTCTCTGTGCCCTGGCCAGAGAGCTCATGGCATTGTGCAAGGTGGTCGTCACTGGCCTTGGTGACAAGCAGGAGCCGGGCAAGCTTGTCATCGCTACGACTCTGGCAGACTGGGAGAAGTGGCCAGTCACAACCGCCACTGCTGTTGGTCTGGCCAGAAACTTCATCATGGACCAGATTTCCCACAGGCTTGTCACCCTCGAGTTCCGCCCAGAAGGCAGCTATCTCGGCATCCGCTCTCCTTTGCAAGGCGGAGGCGGCGAGGACTATACCAACAGCAGCGCAGGTCTCCGCGGTGGTGCCCAGTCCGACAGCCTTCCTGAGACTTTCGCTGATTTGATCGATTGTCTCTTCGACACGTTTGTGGACAACCATATCGTCGATATTGCGCGGACCAGCATGGAGCTTGCTGGCAACCGGCCACTGCCGCCTCCCAGTGCTGGGCAGCTCGGCAGCCCCATTGCTGCCTCTGGTATCCCGGCACAGGACAGCGGTCCGGCCGGACTCGATACGGCTTCTCCTAATTCTTCTCGTGACCAGCACCTGGGCTGGGGATCGGGTGAGGCGCAGGAGAGTGATGCTGGCGGCGACGGCTCCTTTCACACCGCCCCGGAGTCGGTCGCCATGTCGGCTGGTGTTGACATTGAGATTCCTTTTCGGATACGACCTCGTCCTATGTGTATGTTCCCACTACGTATTCCCAGTTTCGTTGCGCTAACTCACGTTCCTAGACCACGATGCCGCAGAGAGCACCTCGTCGCATACCCTCAGCTCTCGTACCCTCAGCTCTCGTACCATGTCTGTCGCCGACGACGAGGAAGCTCTGCAGGCAGATGACGACCTACTTGGTATGTTACCACATGCACTGACCCAGTCTGGTCCTCATGCTAAGCCTCCCACACAGGTCCTACCTACTGATTGCGTTCCTGCAGCGCCGGTTGCGCAAGGCGTTTGAGGGGGTGGGTGTCACAGGCTAGCCACCAAGGTACAGTGGTTTTTGGACGGTGTTGTATGGGTTCATGTGTAGCCTTGTCCGGCCCTGAGGGCAGGCCTGATGTCATCCTTTTCTATCCAAATCAAAAGAGAGCCCTAGGATATCAGTCAACTATGCAAGTCTCATCAATTTGAGTACCCTCTCGTGTTGCAAGTCTATGATTTCACGACCCAGTAGATCCGGCTGCCTCTCCCACTCGTATGTCCGGATCCCCTCGCCATCTTCTAGCGACTTGACCAACCCGTTACCAATTTCAACGAGCTGTTGCGAATAAAAATGATCTTTGATAAGTCTTGAGAGATAATTCTTGTCGCCTTCGCTCAGGCTTAACAGATCTGAGAGCTGGACTCCGCATGGCGGCAAGGGGGTTGCAGGGATGAGGGGAATCAGGCCCTTGAGATCGCTACCCAGCTTCCTTCCGGTGCGCCGGTATTTACGGATCATCTTCATTTCAGTCTCCGTCAGGGCATCTTTCCGCATGTCTTGAGCAATCAGGCCCCAGCAATGCTCGGTAAGATTGCGCTGCTCGCCGATGAGGTTGCATATCTGGCGCCAGAGCCTGATCTGCGCGACGAGGCAGAGCACTTGCCATATCGTTGACTTTGCATCGCAGCCGCTGGCGAGCTGCATTATTCTGTCTAGGGAAGAATTCGAGGCTGGTGTGCTGAAGTAGCTGTTCACGGCCACGTCCCTGGAACATTCGAGCCTAAAGCCTTGGACCACTCGGGCGAGGTTGTTCACTGCTGCGCTGCTCTGGACGGCAAGGAATATACGGAAGACTTGGGTTTGTTGTGTCATCGGTGGCATCTCAGCGTGCTTGCTGTAAGGATCCTGCTTTTTCACGTAGTTCAACCAAATACGCGAACCTTCGTCTGCACCGGGTGAGGGGTGTTCGGGGTCGCTTTCCTCGCTGTCCGCGACATGAGCTGTAAGCTTCCTCTTCTTTGCCGCCGGGCGTGCCTTCTTTCTACCTCGGGCTCCTTTCCTCGCCGGCGTTTGAGCTTGTAGTCCTTCTGAGCTGCTGCTATCCAGGTCGCTGGGTTGTTCGTCTTCAGCCCCCTGGCCTGTGGCTTGCTGTGAGGTGCTGCTGGGAAGGTGGAACTTCCCGCACCTTTTACACTTGGTGTATTTGTGTGGGACACAGCGTATTTTCTCATGAAGAAGCGGAAATAGGCCGCAGTCGCTGCATGCCCACATGCCATCCTGGATAGGCGGTTCGTATGATAGCAAGAAGTTGACTGAGATCGCGAAGCAGTCGGTCAGGTTGATGACCTGGTGATATTGTAGGTGTCCAGTGACCACCATTTGGCCCGGGCCAGCGACGAACATATCGAATGAGAAGCCCTGCTCCTGTAGCCGGCGGGGGTGAATGAGGAGTTTTAGATGCCGCAGCCACTGGTCGTCTTCGACGACCTCGCCGCCGTGCGTGTCTGGCAGGCACGGCTGCTCGCTCTTGTAATACAGCTTCCTGCAAAACTTCTCGAAGCGAACGGTGTCAGCTTCCCGTATGAGGACCCAGAGCTTGTACCCGTGCATCACCAGGTTCATCGAGCGGAAGTTTGCGTCTTCCCTATGGAACGGTGTGCCGGAGAGTTTGCCGCCTGCTTGCCAGTAGTAGCTGTTCACGCCTGGAATGTGCTGTAGCTCTAGCAGCCTTCCTCCGGGGTGGAGTATCCCGTCGGCGTGGGGGGTGAGTGGCCTCCCGACATAGTAGACGACTTTAGCAGTGGGCGGCGCGCTGAAGAGGCTGTCTAGATAGGTGCTGGTCTCGTCGTTTGTGGGCCTCGCTGGCGTGGCTGTGTAGTCTGGAAACTTGAACCTTGAATTCGTCACGGACAGGGAGACGATGTCCGGCTCTACTTTGGAGTATTCCATGGCGTACACGGCCGTGGGATCGCGCGTTTTCCGCTTTTTACCCACGGTGTCGTGTATCGAACGCATCTTTCCCGTTATGCCTTCCAGGCTTGTGAGCTCAAGTGACCTGAGTCCGTCTGCCGAAGGCTGCTGGCTATCAAACATCGTCTCGATGAATGGTACCAGAGCTTCTCCGAGGTGCTCATCGTCGAGCGGCGTCCAGCGGGGAACAGAGAAGGTGTCCTGTGCTGTGTTGCAACGAGCTTAGCCGTCAGCCTTTCTCTGACAATTAAGTATTGGGTTATTTGGGTAGCTTACTGGTCCCGTCAGCGGTGGTGGTCGCCTCCCCGGCAGGCTCGCCGCGCGGAGACTCTTCTTGGCTGCTTGAGCTGTCGCTCTGGCCCTGTGTTGCGTCGGCATGTTCTGTGCCCCGTTCCACCCTGCCGTCTTCAGCCGCGGTACTCAGTCCTCTGCTGGGCGCCGCTGTGTCCTCGTCGGGGACATGTGAGTCTGCCTCGGTCCTTTCTGTAGCACTGCTCTTTTCTGCGTGTGTTTTCGGGCTGACGTTAAACGTGCTCGATGTCTCGGGTGATGTGTCTATGGTGTTGGCAGTCGTGTTGGGCTCGTTGTTGGATGTGGTGTGCTGGACTTTGTCGTTTACGCTTTGGATCAGAACGTGGAGTTCCGCACATAGGCTCATGAGGTCTGTATGAGTGTCAACTAGTGGCGTGGGTAGGTTCGGATTGTATCTATGGGCATGGTCAGGGCCTGCAAACGGATGGCTGTCCGCCGCCTTGCCGTGATGGTGTTCTCGGGTGTGTCGCTGTGACCTTGTCTGCCTCAACTCGTCCTCGATCCGGTTGAGACGGGTCTCGATATCTTTTAGTATTCGCAGGACGTCCATGTTGACCGTGTAGATTCTGTCGCTCCATACAAATTACTTAGGTGGCATCACGTCTATCGCCATGTCGACCGAGTTCTGCACTTGCTTGCTTTACCCTGCGGGTAGCTGCATAAGCAAGCCTTACTTTGTCCCTGATGTTATTTCAACCCTTCCTCCTTCCTCAATTTAACGCCTCAACACAGAAAATAACGCTATATAATTATAAAAAGAAGACACCTTATAGCCACTTTCCATATAAGTCCACATATTCACTTAAGCACCAACCCTCCTTATGCACACAAGGACCCGTGCTTAAGCCTTAATTAGTTGCAAAAAGTCTTAGGACCATGTGACGGTACGGCTCTTATATACCGCTGGAATAGCCAATCTGGGCAGATTGGTTATTATGGTCTTTTGGCCGGGAGGTGGAATTTGCAAGCAGTAATTTTATTTACCCTTTTAAACCACTGTTTTAAACTTATTAAATTTAAAATATCAAGTTTAAATTATATAAGCTATATAAAATATATATATTACATATAATATAACATTATATTTTTATTTATATATTAATTATTTTATATACCT